>QVRM01002971.1:0-40453 GCA_003439945.1 Dermanyssus gallinae | reverse complement strand
TGAAGGCCTTCCCGAGCGAGTGTCATCTTCGGTCTCTTCACATTTATGTGAAATTTCCCAGTAGTACCATATATACCCAGTATTCGGGACATTACCAGGAGGACTAACTGGAAAATGCGATTGTATGCACGGACACCGCGGCAGGGGAGCTCGCTGCAAGCGCGGGCCGGTACTGTGAGACTCCAACTTAGTAAAAATCAGTTATGTCTCCGTCCCCCCGTTTGACTGGGAAAACAGCCGGGGGTGGGAGAGTCTACTACTCCTGACGGGTGTGTTCCTTTTGGGGTCTCGGGGAGGCGCGAGGTACTATAAGGTCGGCCTTGTTCTCGTGCAGTGTATTCTTAAAAGCTTGTCACGCTTTATTCCAGCAAAATGTTGATTCCGCCTTTTTCTTGATGATATCAAGTGTAGTGTTTCTCAAAAGCATCATTAGGCTTGAGCGCTGAAGACTTAATTTTCTTCACTTCTTTGAATCAACTTAAACAATGTGTATTTACTTATTTGACCCAAACTCAAACGATGTGACGAGAAACCTTTGTAGCTAACAAACAGCGTTTTAAAACAGACTAGAAGTTCTGTTTTGGTTAATCTTTTTTTAATCAACGGCGGTTTTGGTTAAATTATTTAAAATCGAAGTACTTGAACTTGCCGATCCGCTCTTGTACGTATATCCCAAGAGTGAACCTAATGCCTCAAGTTATGCCCCGAGCAGGCCGTGCATACGTTCTCATATCATAAATGTGTCTTTTGCTCTATATATATGTACATATTCATTGCCAGAGTATGTGGTTCCAGCACGACGTAGCGCCACCGCACTTCACCTTTGCGGTGCGCGAATACTTCAACGTGACCTTAGAGAATCGGACACCGTGCACCGGTTGTTGAGATCATTCGATTGAGGTTGAAAACGGTGTGTACAGTACCATACCAAAACTTGACTCCGGAATGCGAAAATAAAGTTGCACAAGTCTGACGAGGGTTGGAGACCTGTATACTTTTAGTGCCTCTCACGTTTGGTCTGGTCTTGCATGCGACAACCGCCACGTCTTTACCAGATACATAGTTCATAGCTCTTATCACCTAGTCTGTTCGAATACAAACTTCCGCGAAGAGCACACATAGTGCGTCTGTCGATAGGGCTCTCAGACGTGTGCATATACATACTCAGAATAAGAAATAAATGTGATGATTGCAAACAGCCAAATAATAACAATAATAATAATAATAAGATGAAGAAGAAAAAGAAAAGAGAAGGAGAAAATCGATAGTTACTTTTAACAAATATTACTAAAGAAAGCATGCATTATATGTACCTTTTACGTTCGCTTCTCATCTACACTCGTGCAATTGTCGTATTCTTGCTAACTGCACTGTGTCCTCCGGCCCTTCTACTCACTTACTTTAACGCTTATTTGCCGTGTGTTGACTCAATCTCTTGTTATTACACAAACTATCTAGTGTATCTAAGGCTGGCTCTTCTAGTGACCCGCCCACCTTGTATAGGTTCTGCGTTATCCGTATTGTGCAATGAAGTAGCTCATAATGGCATTTGCTTTTGCTCGCTTTATATGGCGCGGTGGGTTACGGTAGGTGTTACATCCGCAATTGCCTGGCTTGCTTGAGTTTATGAATGTACAAGTTGTAGACGAAATCAGATGCCCACTCCCTCGTACTTCGTCGGTCTCACCAACAAAGCTCTCAGTCAGCAACTTGAGTTGACTGCGGTGACTGCATCCGAACGTTTATTAAGACGGGCAAGACAACACCGACACGTGTTTCGATGTCTTTGGCTGAAGGCCTATAATTAAAACATTTTTTAAGGAGGTGTTTTTAATTCTAGACTTTCCTCCTTCTCCTACGGGCTTGGAACTTAACCTGACGTATTCTTCAATGCACCAAAGGCCTGGCTGAATCCTGGTATGGGTGAAGTCAAGAAGCCTAATGCTACCGATTCATTACGGGGAACCGTCTCACCCACAATATCGACATAATTCGAATATGTTAAACGTGCGGCACCAACAGTATATCAAGATTAATAGGGGCGATTGCGTTCTCGTTATCTACAAACTAGGGCTAGTCAATTCTGATTTTAGTTTCTCAGTTGAACTGGATTTTCGACCACGAACGCCTCCAACTAGTATGCTGTTACCATCACTTCTCCCCTGGTGGCGTGGCGCGAAGAACGAAACACGTTGATAACATGCGTGCAAGTTCGTCAACGTTTGCTTTCAAACAGAATTTTCCAAAAAATCAACTGGCTTTGATTTCTTTTTCGGAAAAGCGTTTAACCCATCAAGTGGCTTTATTGCCTCAGCTCGACATAGCCTTATCGACCCAAAACAGCACTGCTTCAGGCTCCATCGATAGGCTCAAATTCGAAAAAAGATACTCAGGACTGGGCTATGTTTTTAAATGCCCGTAAACGTTTTATTGTATCGACTTTAAATAAAAAGTCCGCTTTGACGGAGAGCCTCACTCTTCTTTGTAGTTCAAACCCTGGTATGCATAGCCGCATAGTGCAATAAATAAACGCATACATAAGTGAACATACCATCCGAGTTAAGTTCGATGACCACCTTAATCAAGCTCATGTCATTTTATTTAGATGCCGCAGATGGTGTGGGTATCTGCGTCCCGTATAAGATTTTCGTTTTGCACATGGAAGAAAAATATTGGCCTTCCAAGCGTCATGTATCTGAATAAGCAGCTAACTTAAAACCTTAGTTTCTTGTATACTCTGAAAATGTCCACTCTGGGATACAATACTAGTGTTCTAAACAAACGTGCTTCTCTCATCAAACAAATACCTTGTGTTAAAACACGATGCACTCGGAATGATCTACAAAAATATACTACTGATGGCTCAAACTCACCCCCTTTATGCAGTCAATGTGGACTTCATATATATATATATATATATATATATATATACGTTTAAAAAGACTGGTAAGAATAACAAATTCTTGTAAGGTCTGGCGTCGAGTGAAGGAAGCAGAACTACATGCCAAGCGAGCATGCTTTAAAGGTAGGCTGACTTTCTGCTCAGTGCGCGTTCTTTTCTCGAATGATTTCCAGTGTCCTCGAGCAACAGGCACAGGGTAACGCGGAATAAGGTCACGCAAATGCCAACCGTTTCACTCACGCCAGAACACAAAACACCCTGGGGGCAACAGTAAAGATTGTGCGCCTCTGCAACGCAACCCTAATGGTGTGTTTGCCAAGACCTCGTTTAAGGACTAACTGCAGGCTTGACAATAGAAAACACTAAAGGCTGGCTTTTTCTTATGTAATTCTATCTAAGGGCTGTATGACTATGACAGCAGAAACACAGGCATGTGCCGTGTGGCGAAGAGAATTAAAAACATGTAGGCGCCGCAGTAATTTTGATTAAATCATGCGTTACAATAGGCTCGTTTTTTCGATTTGTTAATGCGCACTGTAGCAGCCAATTTGCTTTTCCCACACTGTGCTACCACTAATTATATAATTAAACGGCGCATTGTTATTATTACAAGCTCATTATAAAAACCACTCGACTCTGCATTATGGTGGTGTCAGAAAAAAAAAGTGTGATTCGAAACTCCATGTCGACCAAACTACAATACTACAATAGGTGAGCTTTGCCGTGCGCCTCAAGCCGACACATCTGTGCGAGCGAAGAAACATAAGACCAGACGGTATGAGCCTGACCCCCTGAGTCATGGGGAAATTGCTGATTTCGAACGTGTTAATTCAGAATACTTATGCGCTAGCTATACGACAATATCCCACACGGTAGGCATCGTTGCACTGAAATTACTAAGACTTGAGGAACAAGCACTCCATGTGCCACGCTCCCGAATCAAACAAGCCTGGGTATTTATAGAGAAGAAACTGATGTATTTATAGGGAGTTCAGTCTGTGTTGTTGTCTTGAGTTCAATTATCGGCTGGCTTTGATAGCAAAACGAATAACTATTATGATTTTAAAGTGCTATTATATTATTATTATTATTATTATTATTATTATTATTATTATTATTATTATTATTATTATTATTATTATTATTATTATTATTATTATCATTATCATCATTACTATCATAACTTTCTTTAAGTGTTTTAACGCCTTAAAAGCTGTTACGTTATATATTTCGAAAGCAGTTATTTATCATGTTATTACTAACCATTACTGGGCTGTCACAATGGCTTAATGCCTATTTAGTATTGTAACATTTAGTCATTTTCCTCTTGCTGGACATACCGGACAGGTGAACTCATCAACGCAAACGCTGAGACCAATTAGACTCCGTCCTAGACCGGTCGTCAAGTCAGTGTTTTTATTATGATCGTTGTTGTAGGAGACCGAGCTACAAGCTTCAAAAGATTACCTAGAAAAATGATGGACCAAGGACGAGCAGCACGGTGCCAGCCATAGGTTTAAGACCGTAGTAATAGTGGTAGTAGTAGTGTTTCCGTGGGCAACGTACATACGACGAGAAGGCACGATGAGACCTTACGCTTTTCACGACGGGACCGCCAGACCTTGGCCCTCTCAGAATAGCCGGGCGGCGTCATCGACAGCTGGAACCAATTAAACTGTCGCGTGCGTTTAATCCGTCGAGTTGGTCGAGCGGTCGGCAGGAGCTGTCAGCCGAACCGTTATGTCTTAATGAACATGCCGCCTATTCATCACAGCGCCTTGACCGTGCCGTGATTACTTAGAGCGCGGGGACAGCTCGCTATCCGCGCGGCTAGATGTGCTCGTGTGACTAATCCTCGAATAATAATAATTATAATAAGAGAAGAACGACGAATACGAAGAACGGAGGGAAGAAAGGAAGAAAGAATCAGTGAGTGTGGACAGCTATCTTAAATTTTCAAAAGGCTAAATGAAGAAGGCCACCACTCGCCGGTCCTGGAGAACGGTAGACAGCTCGGCTCGGTGTGTTTATAGTCTGGTGCGAGTCTCAACAAACGTTTATTCTGATAAGCCAAGCTCGTGTGTATTTATCGCTGCTTCTTTTATCTTATTATATATATATATATATATATATATATATATATATATATAAGGCGATACATATATTTATATACATAATAATATTAATATATAATCATATTAAGGCGAGCACTGCCGAGTGTGCAAACGTATTGTAAATGATTATTAAATCATCACAACATTTTCTATATATATATATATATATATATATATATATGTAAGGGCCTCACTGGGTTGCTAGGAGGAAAACACGAATATTTACCAACATCACGACAGTAGCCTTTATTTCTCGTCCGACACCTCTACTGCGCCGGTACAGCACCGCCTCTCCGGCCTGTCTCACGCACAGCGATCTTTCTTCGACTGCGTCTCAACACCGTCCTCTGCTTACTAACTCTAGTGTCGTCAGTTCTCCTACCGGCAACAAACTTATTGGATCTACAAATTTGTTTTTCGGTTTTTTAATGATTCTCTACGGACAAAACCGAAAAACTTTTTTGTAGCCCTATAGATCACAGCAGCAATGGCACGTCGGTGCTGCTGCGCTAAGCTATGTCGCTCTCTAACTACATACCCACCTAAAATGCTTAATAACAACATGGTTGTTTGCCTACACGTGTGCGAGGATTTGAGAACTAGGTTCCCTCTGTAACTTTATTACAGCCATTTACCGGACATGTTTGAATGGTTGGTGCTGAACGCGGGAGTGAAATATTTGACAAAGGACAATGGATGCAGCCGGTTTGCGTAACGAAATAATGCGATTTTATCATATGTTTTTTGGTTTGAAGGCAAAACGATTTAATGTATATCTGTATTATTGTATCAACGTATGTTGTGACGACAGTGGACCAAACATTCGGAGAAACTAGTTACTTAAAGATTGAAAGTGCATTTCTTATGCATTGAGGGCCCCGAAAACAACAGATATTCTAACCAAACGACATCTCGTATGACACATTTTTAATCTAATAGCATTAAAAACCATTACTTTTAATCAATTTTGACAAATGGGTCATGCCAGAACAGGTGTTGTTGTTAGGTTAACGTTCAATAGCTGTTCTGTTCAAGGTTGAGTCGTCTGGGACTTCGCCGTTGGAGCCGTTTTTGAGCCGAATAGCGCCGGCGGTCCCAATCGTTGTAAGCGCTTGCGTCTGTCGTTGTCATTAAGCTGTAAGCTTGCACAACTGGAGTGTGTTAAAGTATATATATATATATACATATAGGTCCGACCGCTTGTTGGAGCGGTCTAAACTTTTCGGGCTGACCCTCAGCCAAGATTTAACGTCCTGCTTTTGGCATTACTTCTTGCAATGTGCAACGGTGAGGCTCGAACTCGCGCACCTATGTGTCTCCTCCGGTCGCGAAGCGCACGCGAATGCACCACGCCACTGGCCTCGACTGTTGGAGCGGCCTGGTATACTTCATAGGCACTTGGAAGCGCGCTGGTTTATAACCGTGGGTTTGACGTGAGTTCATTCGTCAGTAATGATCTGTGGCATACGACATCCTTACAATCTCATCAGTATTACCGTTTTTCTAATCCATCGGCATCGACGCTATTGCAGTTCGTGGTACTAGAGTGTTCTTTGAGAGAAATAAATTCGTAGATTTGGTTTTACTGCTCACCTTTACTGCACTAACCCTCTAAGCAGATTTCGTCAGCATGGGTGAATTCAAATCCCCATACGCCGCTTCATATCATGGATCACTCTGGTTTTCGTTTTTTTTAAGCAACATAATATATATATATATATATATATATATATATATATATATATATATATATTATTATTATGGTTTATTAACACCCAGGTTGGGTAAAATTATAAACATATACATCAGACAGAACTAGTGCTTTCTTCACGTCATTGAGTCTTCTCTCATCTTGCTAGTTCAGCTATTGACTGAACTGCTGGACATGCTGCGGCGTGGTATCTATCGCACTGGGGCAGAGCACCTCGTGCACCTGCAACACTCCTGAGGAATGTGGAATTCTTCTGTGCTACATAACACGTGATGAAACCCGTGGGCTGCAAACGCCGTAGTTAAATGTCTGCTCTTGTATCCGGCTGCTCGCCAGGCCGTGCTTGTCATCGCTACCGTTTTATATATTCCTAAATCGATTTCCTTTAATTTGTCCGTCCACTTCAAAGTATAGGCCTCAAATGCTCTCGTTCTAGGTAAACTCCATCGAAGTTGTAATTCCTGTGTCATTAAAGACCCCCCCTCTAAGATATGAACTACTCTGTTCCTACAAGAATTGGCTAACCCCAAAACCCGTTTCATAAAGAAAAATCTGGCTCTATCTAGTAACTGCAGATCTGCTTCTCCCAGTTTATCCCATATTAGTGATATACCGAATGTTGCTATTGGTTCTATTTTAATTTTAAAAAGGGCGGACGCGGTATGTATTGACAACATTTGCGGGTTCTTAATTGCTTGCTGCTGCTCGAATTGCTTTTCCCACTCTGCTTTCTATATGCTTTCGGAAAACTGCTTACATTCGACGTTATAGTAACTCCCAGATAAGTAAATTTATTTACGAAATGTACCTCATTGCCTCTGGCTCGAAGAATGTCGTCTTTTGCTAATCGACCCCCTCGTCGAAACTTAACTGCTACTGTCTTTTGCCAGTTTATGCTGAGCCCCATCTCGTCCATATAATCAATTATTCGTTCCAGTCCCTGTTTTACCCTAAATAGACTCCTACCATATATTGCAATGTCATCTGCGTACATTAAAGTACTTGCCCACTCTCGAGTCCATCCCTGTCTCACGCGGGTTAGGTAGCCCTCCCAATAGTACCGAAAAAAGCAACGGACTAAGTCCGTCACCTTAAGCCACGCCTGTAGTTTGCTTTACCCTTCCCACAATCCCTATACCGTTGTCAATGCATACTATGCTCTCCCTAAGGATGGCCCCCTAAAATGTTTAACAGCTGGTTCGGAACTCCTTCCAAGGCTAACTTCTCCATAATTATGTTTTCTCGGCGCTAGGTCAAAGGCGGCCTTAAGATCTATAAATACGGCATATAACGGTCTTCTGGCTCGGCTAGAGTTGCCCAAATCTCCGTTAACAATTGGTGCAGAGCCGTATGGGTCGACTTTGATCTTCTAAACCCATGTTGTTCTTCTGGTACTGCGTTTCTGGCTTCTAGAAAGTACCCAAGTCTATCTGATATTATCCCCGAGAATATCTTATAGCGGCAACTTTTAAGTGTTTATACCCCTCCAAGCTTCCGGTTCTGTTTCTATGCCCTTTTCTTTAGGTATAACAATAAGGTATCCTCCTTCCACGCTTTAGGCATTTTCCCGGACTTTAGGCATTCCTCAAATAGAGCTTTCCAGCATGGTGCCAGTACCAACGTTTGCTTCAAGTGCTCATTTCTTATCATATCGTTCCCGGCCGCTTTGCCTCTAGGCGCCCTTTCAATTGCTCTGACAACTTCTTCGATTGTGACCATCGCGAACTACCCATTCCCGCGCAAACTCTGTATCTTTGTCCCAAGGCCTATTGTAAACAATTATTTCTTTTGGAGTGGTGTCGGCTCCCTGTAACATACCAGCATAGTGCTTAATCAGTCTCTCAGTTTCCACTGGGCACTGCTGTTTTCTTTTATGTTTTAGCCACTTGTGAGGATGTTCCTCTGCCTCTTGTAACAACTTCCACTCTTGGCTTTCCCAGTACTTCTGTTTTTCTTCCCTGTATGCCCTTTGCGTAATTTTCTTTACCATTATAGCAAACGGCCTTATTACCGGAAAAATCTTTACGTTGTCCCTAGTTAGCCTATTGGCAATTTTTGCTGCTCTACAACGCTCGTTGAACCAGGGCCTTCCTTTTCGTTCGTGACGCGGAACTATTGCACTTTTGATTAGATTTACAAGTTTACGTTCATAGGACTCTATGTGGATTTCCCCTGGTGGACATACCTCCCCAACTCCCTTTAAGAAAATCCCACTATCCAGCTCTGTTCCGGACCTTAGTCTACGGCTACTCTCCTCCCCACTGATGCTAACCTTGAATGCCATCCCCATGGCTATGTGCCTTCTGAGCCCCGCTCCTTCCCTAAATGATGTATTTCTCCTAAAAATGTTATATCATTTGCGTTTCCGTCTGTGGCAAAAACGTCGATGACTGATGCTCCAGTGCTACATTCAAATGTGTTTAAAACCTGGTTCGCTGACCAATCAACAACCTATCTCCGTTATAATCTCCAAAAATGCTTCAGTTCGTTCAGAGTTTTCCCTTGTCCAACCTCGCATTGAAATCCCCCGCTAGAATCATAGGTGCTTTTCTCGGCACAGCTTCGACCCCGAGCATAATACGTTCTGTCATGGTCTCAGTAGACTCTACACCCGCATATATATATATATATATATATATATATATATATATATATAGGTAGTTCAATAAGTTCTTAGAATGAGCTTTTAGAATTCGAATTTTGGCGCGCTTTCACCGCTATTGGAAACGGCAAATATTATGGTGATTGGCCGTTGCGATTTTGTTTGATCGCTTTTCCCGAGCAACGTATCGGCGTGATTTTGAAAATGGAGAAAAACTAATTTCGAGTGGTTATCAAGCATTTTTATTTAAAGGTTGGAATGCGACCCAAAGGAAACGGAATTAAACGAGATGTACGGTGACTCTGCGCCATGTTTTGCCACTGTTTCCACCTGGATTAATGAGTTAAAAAGAGGTCGCAGGAGCACCGAGGATGAACTACGTTCAGGACGCCCAAAAACGGCAACTGATGAGGAAAACGTGGAAAAAGTGCGGAAAATCATTGCCGCAGATAGCGAGTGAACATTAGGGAGATAGCGGAGGCCTTGGGTATCAGTTTGGGTAGTGTGCATTTCATCCTGCACGAGAACTTGAAGATGAAAAAGCTCAGAGCAAAATGGTTGCCGCATTGGCTCATCCAAGGCTAAAAAGACGCGCCTGTTTTGGCTTTAACGGCGAAATTTGGCCAAGATGTCGAACAATCTGTCGGATTTTTGATGCAGATTCATGACCGTCGATGAAAGCCGGGTTCATCACTACACTCCCGAGACCCAAGAAGCATCTTGCCATCGTGTGCACCTGATGAAGGACCTCCGAAGAGGGTGCGGACAACGGCATTGACCGGAAAGGTGATGGCTACAGTTTTTTAAGACCAACGTAGAATAATGCTGGTCGACTACCTTGAGAGCTGTAAAACGATCACAGGAGAATATTATGCAAGACTGTTGGACTGCCGTTAGCAAGAACTCATCGTGAAACAGCCCGCTTTGCAGAAGAAGGTTGTCCCGTTTCACCAGGGCAATGCTCCTGCACACAAGTCCCGGCAAGCATCGGCAAAACTGGCCCAACTGAGGTTCGAACTTATTGAACAACCCTCCTATTCTCCAGACCTGGCCCCCTCTGATTATTTCCTCTTCAGACATTTGAAGAATAGTCTCGGTGGAAAGCGTTTTTCCAGCAATGAAGAGGTTAAGAGGCTGCTGTCAATGCCTATTTTCAGTCTAACGACGCGGAATTCTACTCAAGAGGTATGAAAGCTCTGAAATCTCGGTGGGAAAAGTGTATTGAGCTTCTCGGGGAGTATATCGAATAAGAAAAATTTAAAAACATGATTTGGAAAATTCTCGGTTTTTCATTCTAAGAACTTATTGAACTACCTGTATATTGGCAGCAACTATTGAAAGCAAACAATTACCGGAAACTTAAGATATCTCCGAGATCAATGTTATTATGTGTCAGCAGCGTTATGCTAAAACAGTGTGCATAGTACAACGAGATTGTGGCTATTCGTGATATTTCGCATACATCATGACTTTTTGGCGGACTCCATACTAACTGCACGGTCGATATGATCAAAACTAAGGCAATACTTCGCGGCATAATAACAACTTCCTTTGCTTGCACTGTGTAGCACAATCGGGGTAGACTGCCATGGACAGCAAAGCACTGCCTACTGTATTGAGGCATCTGTGCTTCCTATTTTAGTCACGGGTGGCCTACTTCACCCTTTATAGATTGGAAATGATGAGCATAAAATTAAAAGTAGCCGACTTACTGAACATTTCTTAGCGTAAACAGACAAGATGACAGCTTGATAAAATAATTTTGTCTTGCGGATTTACTCAAATACAAAATGCTAGAAAGGATCAAATGTTTATAGTCCAGAAATATTTTTTTCTGACGTACTTGTTTACAATACAACTTTTCGACAAGACTATCGTCGAATTAATTTTCGTACAGGTTAGTTCAAGTTACAATAATTGCGGGCTTCTCGATCGGCTTCAACGTCAATGCAAGAATTCTCTGGGGATTGATGAATCCACAACTTGTCAGTTTACTCGTTTTGACGTGAAAAAAATGTTCTGCACACGTTGCAGTAAAGAAATATATTTGTTGTAGAGCGGGGCACCCATGAACACAGTACGTTATCTTGGTACAACCATCGGCGCTACACTTTTATAATGGACTGTTTTGGGAATGCGCGATCCACATGCGTCGCTTGTCGCTCACCGCAACTGGTGTGTCTTGGTTCTTTCGCACTTCTACGACGGAACCCGTGCTGGGTTCATACGAATAAGGTTCGACAGCCATGCACTGCAACGTGCCACACTAGGTACGTGAGTTCCAGATTCCATTTGACATAGTTCGAATAAAAATATTACCTAGTCTCTTGTGTTCACACACTTCAGTCTTGCTGTCTCGTTACAGAGTGTATATTTAGTGCTGTCTAAAAAGGCCTTCAATACCACACATTTAAGTGCAGGTATTTCTGTAGAGCTCGCATCGCACCAAGCTACCATGCAGTCAATAGATTTTTAACGCAAGATCCTAAAAGCATTGCCTTTCATTTCCGTATACATATTTTTAAATCTTCAGCAAAGACTTGATGACAAACATTACATTTTCTCAAGCGCGCCGCAAGATTTAGGACAAATAAAGTGTATAATCATAGACGTCAGCAGGAGCCTCGAGGGACATCCAATGTGCAGGATGCACGATTTGAGGGACTGTTGCCCACCCTGACCAGTAAAAGCACGGTCGGTCAAATACGCTTTGACCTAATCGGCTATTCGGGGTCTCAGTTTGACAGCTTTCATTGTTGCTCTTTCAATGCACGTGTTGCTTTTGTGCTTTTTTACCCAACGGACAACGTTGATTATGCATATTCATCTCAAATGAAATGATGACGTCCGAGACTGGTCTTGGAGGATTTTCCCATCGAAACAATCTGAGGCACGCCAGGACGCTTGGCAGTACAATGCACCGGCACTCTTTGATAAAACCGCCCAAAGTCGCACCTTAAGAACGTCGCCGTTCTATGTAGTTTACAGTGAATCAAAAAACAAATAGAGAAGTTCCATGAAATTTCCTCGTTATGCTTGTGCAAACTTTACAGGGGACAGTGTGACTTATATCACCTTCAACAATGCGATAGAGCAGTTCTGTTGACTCGACTTTTAGAACCGTGATGAATATACGTATATGTATGTGTGGTTTCTCTGTGCGCGCAATATTGTAAACCTACCATCGGTTAATAAAGCTATTCGAAATTAGACATCTCTGAAAATACAAACAAAAAAATTATATATATATATATATATATATATATATATATATGTACATTTGGTAGTAGATTTTGATTGCACACGATCATATAACAAAATCAAATTCTCATTTAAGTACTTCTTATATACAAACAGTTACGTCAAAATACAAATATACATAAAGGTTCCGTATTTCAATAATGTAAGCCTTGCGGACCTTTTAAAAAAGTTGTGAGCCATATGAATAAGTTGTGAATATCAAACCCTTTGATAGATCCTGCTCGACGTAAATGTGCATATACATTGCTCAAGAGAAGCTCAAAGGCATTCCACTGTGTTTAATTTATCATTATTATTGTTTATTTAAAAAAAAATCGCATTTATTAGAGCTTTAATTTTATTTTGCCTGCGACGATGATGCAGCGTCTACGTATAGGTATACATCCCTTCACATTACTGCGGGTCGAAGCTATTTTTAGAAATCGACATTTTTTAAAAAAAATCTTGATACAGGTCGTCTTCTATGTTATAGTCCGTTTTTTTTATTTTTCGACCCACAACAATTCGTGGGTCGAATAGTTTTGCAGAAGTTAAGCCACGTTTAGCTATGTACATACATGCAAGCAATGTAAGAATTTAATTAAAGTCGCATGCCAGTGCTACGGATGTATGCCTTCGGACCATGCATTATTGGGCGGGGCAATCGTTAATGGGAGCCGTAAGGTACTTGTGCAAAAGCGCCGTTACGCCGAGACTGAATTAGCTCGAACTAAATCTTAATCTCGTATAGGTAAACTTAATTTAACAAACATACTTCGTCTACTTTACGTAGATATGTTCGCCGCTATTATTTTACTTCTGGTACTATATGGTCCATCGCGCTTTTCAATTGCTGATGTCAGCACATGACACACGATATTTGTTTTTTTTTTAATCCTACGACCTACGTATTGTCACAATGAGATTATATGCTGTCCTTGCCCCACGGATGCTAGCTGCCTTAACGCAGTTTTTACTGTGACCTTTCCACGGCCTTTGTGGCTATCGCTGCTTCTATCATGTGTAGCATTATTTAGATCTAGAGACTCTATTTTTTATTGTCACATTTGATACAAAGTCAATATGAAAACCTTTCTATTTATTAAGGCTATCGGCGTGACTATAAGCCTCTAATACTTTACTATTACATCTCATATCATACAACAGGTATCAACATGCCCGTTTACATATGATTGTACAATATTTTGTTTAAAATCGTATATATCTAAAATCAGCTTTATGATTGGTATCTGTTCTACGACAAGCACGTGTCCGACGACATAGGTTGCTGAAGGCTTTAGGCCTTCGTAAGTCAGGTGGGGTGCAAATTTCTTCATGCCAAAATCTGTCTAATTTTAATACAGAATATATATTATATACAGCAGTTCGCAGGCCCACTTTCTGAACGGTCGGGCATATAGAGTGCACATCATATTGTGGCGAAGCGCTCCACCTTCTGGGCAGTACAACAATAGTCCAACTGTTTAGTACACTGCCTACCCCATTATGGCGCGGCTCAAACCAACCTAAACGACCAGGTTCAAAGGCCGCACTGCAAAGGCCACAGTCTTCCGCGCCAAGACCACAACGGCCTCAACCGTCCAAATGATCACCACCCGATGATGGCACGTCTCAACCTACCAATCAAAGAAAGAAGGTCGACTCAAGATTCGATATATATATATATATATATATATAGCTTCTCGCAAAGATAATTGCGCTTGTTAATTTTAAACTCTATTAAACACATAGCTTGTTCGGAGTCCCTTTTTGAAATTTCAATGCATAATTTATGTTTGCGATTCTCACCAACTTTTAATGTCTCGCGATATGGTTTGTATTACGTCTATTACTTTGAACCAGATACCAGAATTTAAGACAATAATCTCTGAGATGACATTTGAGCAGAGAGTTTGTTTGATGAAGATCGGTACTTTGTTACAGTAGAAGACTCCGATGTTCCTGATCGATAACTTCGAATCGATAGCTGACTGATTGCACTAACTGGCTAGCGTGTGACAAGATATACAAGTTAGATGTATCACCCCTTGCAGATATAGATGTTGCTGATTTTGCATCCAAACCCACCGGGCACTGCACTTTGCTGCAATATTGCCAGATATTTTATACGTATACTTGAAATATGCCCTTTAAATGTCAAACTTTTTCAAGATGACTTTCTAATATTTTTTCTACATTTCGCAATATTTGACGTCGACGGCATTGCTTTCGCATTGTATCGTGAGACGGACCCCATAAATACAAATGTGCAGCGACGGCGGGGCTTGAACCCGTGCAACTATGTGTCTCCTCCGGTCGCAAGGCGTACGCGAATGCACCACGCCACCGGGCTCAACCGCTTCAAATGCCAGTATTTCGTTTTAAGGCCGTCAACGTGACGTGATAGATTAACTATGAATGCCACGGAGTCAGCAATAACGTCAGCACATTGTCGCAGCACCTGACAGGGTATGTGACCTTCTCCCATAGAGCATATTTTGACCCTTTTTAGCAAGCAATGCCTCAGTCCACAGAGACCGGCAGAGGTGAACATCGGCCTTGTAGTTCAGATATGGACTCCGGTACCTCGCAAACGGCCAAACATTCGGCGCCAGCCATTACGCAAGTTGCATAATAGCCATTAGCAAGTCGTACACAGCCTGCGACTATGTCACCATCAACCTTCAGCTTAACACACTTTTCCTAAGCCCCTCCCATGACTGGCTGAATGGATTCCCATTGGCTTCAGCTCTCCTGTATTCTATCGCAAACAGCATTGTAACGTTGCTGTGTGACACCAAGTCAGCTGGGGGATGTAGACTCAGCCGGACGGGTACTGCAACGCGAGGGACTCAGGAACGTTGAATGACGACACGCAGCATAATGTCTAATGCAAAGCACAGCGAGCAACGAATGGTCATTAAGCCATGCTGCTCGGTCTATTTATTGGTTACAAGGCACCGCGGCGTGCTGACACCCGAAAGGGTGTCAGACTCCGCTCTTAAATCGGTCAAAATTTACAGTGGTTTGTGTTTGTTCACCAAAAGAGATACGAGTTAGGTTAAGGTTTACTCGGATTGACGATCATAGGTCGACCCTCTCCCGGTGTCGGCCGATGATCGTTTGGACGAAAGAAGATGTTGGGATTTCGGCGCGAAAAGCTGTGGCTGTTCTCTGCTGGCTGGTTGAGACATGTATCGGTCGGTGAACGTTGGGTACGCTGAGGTTTTAGCGGACACTGCGGTCGTTGGTCGTGGTCGGTTAGGGTAGATTTGAATCACGTTGTTGGGGACGCTGTGGCCGTTGGACCTGGTCAGTTAGGACTGATTTGAATTGCGTCATGATGCGTATACAGTGGGCGGACTTCGTCACAATATTTCTAATATCTTCCAACCTCCACTTTCTTGAAAACGAGACTATTCCCTTTGTCAGTCGAACATACGCTTGAAGCCTGCGGGCACTAAGAGGGTCACTGTGAGACGCCGTGTAGGCAGTGACCCACAGCTTACTTGGCTGTTCTTAGTTTAACTTTCGCGGCCGCTATAGCTCTTCGTTGGAGCATGCAGACGCCTCGTCTACGTCAGAGATATCGTATAAGTCCCAAGGATAACCCACTCTCAAAGACGACGAGGAACCTCAGCGCACAGTCGACCTCAGGCAGGAGGAGTGGGAAGGTCTACAGCAGGGTGCTCCGGGTGCCAGCTTCCGCACCCTGATCCCAAACATCAGAGCCTACCTCGACCAGTCGGGGGAGGGGGCGGGAGCTTACATTCTACACAACCCAGGTCCTCACAGGTCATGGTGGCTTTCAGTCGTACCTGTTTAGTATCGGGAAGGTCCCCAGCCCCACGTGCGTGCGTCCACTGCGACTGGGGGACTCGACGACACACCAGAGCACACCGTGCTAACGTGTCCATCATGGGCGGGGCAGCGCGCAAGCCTAATAGAGCAGTTAAGAAACAAGCCACCTTTTAGCCTACATGACATCATCAAGAAAATGACGGAATCAACATTACACTGGAACAAAGTTTTACAAGCTTTCATGAACATACTGCAGGAGAAGACAAGGGCCGCCCTTCCGAGTTCGCTTGCGCCTCCCCGAGGCTCCCGGGGAATACACCTGCCAGGAGTAATGGACTCGCCCCTCTGACTGTTTGACGTTATGCGCAAGCAGTTTCCAGTCAGACGGGAGGACGGAAACATTACTGGTTTTTAATGGGGTGGAGTCCCACACTACTGGCCCGCGCTTGCAGGAAGTTCTTCTGCTGCGGTGTCTGTGTGTGCAACCGGAGCATTGCAACCCCGCGAGCAGCGGCCGCTACCGGGACCACTGCCCCTCAGCCGTTCGAGCCACTTCATCCACACAACCAGCATAGTACTGTATTGCGACGTCCACCTGGTCAACTCGAATCGCGTGCACTGTTGTTTCAAACTGAGGCACCGTATGGGTGAGCTGTAGACACTCGCTCAACTGCGGCGGCAATGCTTTTCTTTGCTCAGGCATTCCTGCCAGACTAAACATATCCAGTATCACCGACAACACTTCCACCACCGACGGCACGGTACAACGGCACGACCAGTCGTTGGTCGCTGTAGCTGTCACACAGCAGCGCCTACCAAAACAGAGTTCTCAAGTACAAACAAACCCAGATCTCTAATATAAACATCAGTGGCCAACTCCTTGCTGTACATGTCGCCATGCGCCTGGCTTCATATATATATATATATATATATATATATATATATATATATATATGTATATATATATATATATATATATATATATACATATATATATATATATATATATATATATATATATATATATATACATATATATACATATATATATATATATATATATATATATATATATATATATATATATATATACAGTATCGCACGTACAATATGCTTTTGAACTTTGCTGCACATGACTCTCACACACCGGACAGATAGAGACAGGCGCAGAGCAAAACGACCTTACACCAATGAGTTAGCCACTGGTGTTTATATTAGAGATCTGTGTTGGTTTGCACTTGAAAACTTTGTTTTGGTATCTGGTGCTGCTGCTGCTGCCACTACTAAACTCAAGCAACACCGACAGCACCCGCCACAGTTGTGTTACAGCCCACAGCGACCACAACAGCGGCCAACGGCTGGTGGCTAGGACGGACCTCGGTGGTGATAGTGTTCTACACAATAAATAGACCATAAACTGATAATAACTTACGCACATTGTGCATAATGTAGCATCGGGTTGGGGATTCGTTACTTTTCAGTGTCAAAAACATTTGATAGCCACTAGGGAACAGGCTCGTAATGAGGTCAGTGACACTCTTTGCCTCGTTAAACATTCCGCGGAGATGTGCTGGCAGCGGCGAATATATATATATATATATATATATATATAAGTAGTGCCACCTTCTTTCCCACTCTTCGAAAAAAATTTGAACTCGTTTCTAGGAGTCGAGTTGATTTTCTCCCGCGAATTCTTTTATGGTCTCGAGACGTCGTCTTTTCAAATTTATTTATCCGTGAAAACAGGACAAAGTCGCACGAAGCCAGGTCCGGAAAATAGAGAGGTTGCGGAAATAAGGAAATCAAAAGTTTCATCAAATAATCCGAAATCAGTAACGGTGTGCGCTACGGTGCGTTGTCGTGATGGAGGATGCAGGAATTGTTAGTCCAGAACTCGGGCCTCTTGCGTCGGACTTTGTCGCACTATATTCTTAAAATTTCGCTGTAGTATTCCTTATTAATTGTATAACCAGGTGGCAAAAGTTCGTTAAAGATGATTCTCTTGTATCAATGGCTGTCAAAAAATCTTAGTGTTGAATCTGCTCTGCCTGACTTTCTTCTATTGACTCTCTCGTTGGACGCACCACAGGGAGGTCTCGATGGCTTAACCATATACCCGTGAATTGTTTCCTATAATCACTCTGTGAAGGATCTTTTGCTATCTATTGGTACTTCAATTCGGACATTTCTCGACGGCCTTTATTTGCTGTAAATTCAACAATTTTGGAACGAACTTCGATGCCAGTCTTCTGAGGCATAAAATATTAGTCAAGACTGTTACAACTGATCCACAAGATATCTCCACTCCTCAATTATCTCTCCGATAGTAATCCGGTGATTGTTGAGTAGGATATCACGAACTTTTTCAACGTTTTCTTCTATTATGTCTGATTCTCCCGGGCGGGGCTCATCTTCGGTCTCCGCACGTTCTTCGCGAAATCGACGGTACCACGTATACAAATGTATATATATATATTATTTATACGCACGGAGACAATTGTCCACTCCAAAGTGCTAACATAACGAACTTATATAGATAATAAAATTCAGTACTTTATATATATATGTAACTTTTCTTAAGCCCACGGATTTCATCACGTTCTGTTCATTGTGGAAATACATATATATATATATAATACATTTATATATATATATATATATATATATATATATATAATATATATATAATATATATATATATATATGTTTAAGCCCACGGATTTCATCACGTTCTGTGCATTGTGGAGGGTTTGCATGAACCACATGATTGATGTGTTTCGAAACACTTTGATGTACGTAAATACATTTATCCAGCCCGGATATTATTTTAAAACAAATAGCGGATATATATATATATATATATATATATATACATACATTTATATATATATATATATAATGTTTCTTAAGCCCACGGATTTCATCACGTTCTGTGCATTGTGGACGGTTTGCATGAACCACAGGATTGATGGTTGTTTCGAAACACTTTGATGTAACGTAAATACATTTATCCAGCCCGGATATTATTAAAAAATCATAGCGGTTATATATATATATATTTTTTTTAAGATTCTCCGTAAGGCTAATGCCCGTGTACGTTTTTTTCATATATATATATATATATATATATATATATATATATATATATATGTATATATATATATATATATATATATATATATATATATATAGCTGCTGACTACGCGCGCGCTGTTCTATTCTGACTTGTTTTTATTGTGTCTGTTTTCAGATACAACATTGGCGGGGGGGAGGGTTTGTCTGGTGGCGGTAGCGGCAGCGGCGGTGGAGCAGACAGCATAGCAGATGACATCAACCTCTCGAGAACAACGGACCGACCTGTTTGTGAAAGGCTCGTCGATTTTATCGCCATTGGTTATTGGACCGCTTTTATATTCGTCTGACGATTTGCAGTCAAAGGCTGCCTTCTGTCTGTGGTCAGCAGAAACCACCGCAGCGGTTGTACGGTGAGTGAGTGAGTGAATGGCCAGACTCGTCGGCTCTGTGCTGTGACTGTGCAGATAGTAACGATCGATTATTCATCCACAGCCATGATGGATCGAACGGTAGTTTGATTTGTGACTTGCGCGAAAGTTTTCCACACATTTGGCAATTGTTCGGGACTGCGGGTCCTGACACTGATTCGGATTCTGTCTAGACAGGTCTGTGAACACTGTCTCTTCTTGTTCTTCTGTCTCACCGACATTGCTGACATTTGCTCGCGCACGTTCAAGTACCGTAGTACTTACTATTCGGGGAGGGGACAATGATATGAATATACTATACTACTAGAACCAGTGCCAGTACTAAAACTACTTCAAACTACTACTACTACTATAAGTACTACAACGACAGCTACTGTTACTTTTCGTCGACAGAGAAGAGGTAGATGAGTGAGTGAAAGCCTAGCTAGAAGCTGCCGTTGCCGCTGGCCTAGTCATACCGGCCTAGTCCATAGTTCATACCGGTCTAACCATAGTTCATACCGGGCTAGTCATAGTTCATACCGGTCCAATCATAGTTCATACCGGTCCAATCATAGTTCATACCGGTCCAATCATAGTTCATACCGGTCCAATCATAGTTCAGAGTTCATACCGGGCTAGTCATAGTTCATCACCGATTGTTAGCAGTAACCCGGCCTAGTTAACCGATCAGGTCGATCCTGGTTGTTATTATTGTTATCGTTGTTGTCTGTCCCAGCAGCAGCAGCAGCGGTAGTAGTCCTGGGTCCTGGTTCTGACTGAGGTGGGTGCTTGTCAGTGGTGCAGGAGGTGCCTCCGCCGTCCTCCCCCCGTCTCCTAGAATGAAAAACATTTTTTTAAGGAGTTGTTATAGAATTTATTTTGGTTAATTTAGTTTAGTTTCTTCCCTGGTAGTGTGTCGTGTGTACGAATGTATGTATGTATGTA
The DNA here is from genome assembly GCA_003439945.1 of Dermanyssus gallinae. Classification (NCBI taxonomy): domain Eukaryota; kingdom Metazoa; phylum Arthropoda; class Arachnida; order Mesostigmata; family Dermanyssidae; genus Dermanyssus; species Dermanyssus gallinae. Next base: position 19,653 of record QVRM01002971.1, on the reverse strand, counting down.
TTTGAGTGAGTCACAAAAAAAGAGGGAAAGTGGTGTAGTGCATATAGCGTTGCGTTCGTTCCTAATTGGTGCATGATGATCGTGCATTCTTTCACCCATGTTGGCCACTTGGGTTAGTTGGTGGCTGCTGTCTGTTAGAGTAAGTTCCTGGAATAAGTTTCATCTAATCAATAATAACCAGTGACTCTGCTGGTGGCCAATGTATCGGCGGCGGTGCGGGCTGCGATTAACAGACGTCAACAACAACAGCAGCCGCAGCAGCAGCAGCAGCAGCAACAGTATCAACGAGAGATCAGAGGAGAAGATGTCGCTACGATGACGTTGGAGAGGCGGTAGCGGCAGCGATCGGTGACTTTTCACAACAGCAACGACGCCACCCACACTTCGACAGGCAGGTGACTTGTCGCAGGCAGGCGATCTAACAGCAAGCGGCGTCACTTGTGAATACGACTACCGTTGCTGTTGTTTCTCGTCATTGCTCGCGTTCTCGACTCGAAGGCTCCCGAACTCCTTCCTCTTGGGAAGAGGTAAGAAGACCAACGACGGTGTGTGTGTGTGTGGCATGTTTCTAGCCGGCGGTTTCTCGGTTCTAGAATTCATCGTCGAATTTGCCGGATTTTAGAGACAGGCAGGCAGGCGAAAGACAGCCAGGTAGTAAGGTGTAGGTAAAGACAACTAGTAGAATGACACTGCGCACTGAATAGCCATCTAGAGCCAGCCCATGTATATTTCATTCGTCTTTTCAATTTGCTCTTTCTTCTGGCATTGCTGGCCGCGCCGAGGTGTCATCGCCATCGTCGTCCGTCGTCCTCGGCGTCTTCTTAACAACAATGATTGTTTTTTGGTCAGAGCGCTCGTTAGCCATTAAGATGATCAACTATCTTGGGACGCGGTTGATTATATATATATATATATATATATATTTATCAATACGTATGTCAAAACACGTTTCTTGTCAATTAGGTCACGAACTAGTATAAAGCTCAAACAATCTTAGAAGAGCGGTAACACCATCTCGTCGAAACAAATTGCCAAGACAGATCGTGTAAATAGCACGCTTTCGTGGCGAATGGCGAGGGCACTGAGAACTTGCTAACGCTAACAGTGCAAATGTCGGCACACAAGTAAACTGACTATTTATTGTTGTATGTATCTAGGTAACGGTTTGTGAAATGTAAATAATGTCCTCCCTTTGACAAAACAGAGGTGCATTTGAAAGCTAGACTGCACACTACACGTATAGTTCCATAATCAATGAGTTACGCTTAAGTTTCGAAGAAAAAAAAAGAAAGCGAAAACAACACAGGCCTTTACGAGTTCGTAACGGAAAAAATAGCTGACTTCATGGGGCACGTGTGCCGCCCTCCCTTGAGTGACGAACATCGTCTAAAACGTAGAGAGCATGAACCGTCAAGCAATCGTCAAGCGTCAAGTTTGCATTGGTTGGCCGGTCGTGTGATAGGTCGTCGTCATTCCTTTGCTTCCGTTTCAAAGTTAACCGTTTATTTTTCCGCCTTGATCTTGTTCCTGTTGTGATGTCGTTCTCCTAGGAGAGTTGCGTTCGTTTTGCACGTAGTATTCATTACTTCTCAAACGCCAGCTTAGCGCCTACCGTGTGGGTGGCGTAAGGTGAGGCGCATATGAGTCGGCGTCATCTACCGAGCGGTCCCGGTTTATAGGTGGCTATCTGGCTGCTGCTTCTGCCGCTGCTGCTGCTACAGGATCGAAGTAGGTCGTGTCTTCTGCGTCGTCAGGATGGGACCCGGCACGCTGTGCGATTGGCGTGAGCGAAACTTCAAAACGGAAGTCGACTTTCTAAAAGCTCGGCTAGAGCAAACGCATCGCACGACAACCACTCTCATTTCGGTCGCCGAGCAGCAGCTACAGACGATCAAATTGATCAACACTGATCAAAACTACTGCAAGGTCTGTTTATCTTACAGCAGCACATTGACGTTTCAGTTAAAGCAACATACGTGCGCATGAATTTATATATATATATATATATATATATATATATAATATATATATTAAGGAAACAATTGTTACCTCTAATATTTAAGCAAATAAAGCGATGTGAATGGTATATATATATATATATATATATTTGTTAATAATCATATTCCATCTTCATGCGTATTGTCTATGAATTGAGAGGTAATGGTTAATGTTGATCACTGACTCAAATTGCAGCTCATTGAACTCGTACAGCGTGCGGCCAACGCACTAGCGGATGTCAACATAGTCTTAATTAAGGACGTCGTCGAGGCCCAAGAGGTTTGCAACAACAACCATCGTTCGTCGTCGTCATCGGAGGCATTTCGCGCACCGACTCCCGGCTCGGTGTCGGACCGTCAGCCAGATGGGCCCTCACCCGACACGAACGCGCTCATCCGATCAATGCCAACCCCATCGGTAATACATTCGTCCTTAGGCTCATCCATGTCTGCCACTGTCGTGTGTCGTGCGCTTCCGTAGAAGCGTGTAAATGTGTAACCCATTTGCTTTGTCGTTGTGGTGCGTCTAGTCGTATTCAAGTCAAAGGGGTTGAAGTAGTATTAAAGAATAGTTCCAGCTCCTCGCCTCTTCCTGAGGCCATTTAGGTGAGAGGTTGTTAGTTGGTATTATGTTAACAACATCGGCATCGAGTCCCACACTCTACCCGCTTTGGGTGTACGTAAAAGCATTTTTACCTCTCATCAAACAAAAAAAATCAAGTCAAGTCAAAAGCACCTTTATTCAAGTGTCATATATGCATAAGTATTAATTGTATTTAACAAAATATTTATTGTCTCAATATAATTAGAACATACATCAGGTCTGTCGACTTCGCTGCTGACTTCGTGGAACTCTCCACGAGACAGTGTTGTTTACCTTCACTGAGCGCGCAACCTCCAGTGATCTAGCATTCACTCCACTTCGTATTAATCATATTGGTGGAAAGTGCCAAGGTTTATTTATGTGTTGTTGCGGATAACACACATATGCGTTGCTCTTCTTCTTCGTCGTTTTTATGCGGTATGCTTCTTAAATGGCTATCGCAAGTTGATTGTCCTGTCTAGTTTTCGCAAGTTGAGTTGGTTGTAAAACGAGAGCTCAGTCTGTGACTTTTTTCTGAAATGACGTTCATGCGCTAGCGGACATCTGTGTCATTTCTTTCAACATTTGATATTATCTTCTGGTCCCGGGAGTATCAGAGTCTGCTCTATTGTAATCAGGTTTGTTTTGATAGTTTGCAAGTTTTGAAGTTGTCTGCTAGCAGTCGTGATGTTCGGATGTTCGCAGTGTTCGCTCCCGTTAAAGACGGGTGAACAACTAGTGGTGTGCAGCCACGGCCGCTTAAATGTGTTCCACGGGGGTATCGGGGCGCGACGTCATCCGAGGCAAGGGTCAGATAGCCTGCTGGCTCAAAAAAAAATTAAAAACAGCTGCGTAGGTGTCAAGAGAGGGGAGCTTCTGCACAGCTGAGTAATGACAGTTGCAACCTAAACGGCACTGCTGTTGTTGAGATGGAACGACCGGGTGGTGGTACGATAACAACACCGATAGCAGAGACAGCTGACTCACAATAATAGGCTTTGTTGTGGTGCTCTGTGCTTTGTGTTCAATGAAAGACATGAGAATATCGGCACCTTTAGAGTGGTACGATTGGCGCCGAGAAGACGTCGGTAGTCGGGCGTGGCGGTGATCCTGTGTTCTGTGTGGTGGTGCGTGACGAAGTTTACGCAAACTGTTGCAGAAACGAATTCTGGCCGAAGGAAGCCTGTTTAGTCGCTGGGTTGGGGACGTTCCCTACGAGAGGATGGTTAAGGAGAGTTTTATTGCGCCAGGAGGTTTAAGTCCCCGTCAGTGGCTGACCCATTCTGGAACTGCAAGCGCAGCGGCAAGCGTATCTACCTCTACGAGTGCTCTTTTCGAATTGTGAGGAAATTAAGGGGGCATTGCATCTTGCACGCGATGAAATGTCTAGGTTGACATCGCACTCCTCATGGACACATTTCAGCGGAACGAACTGCATATCAATGATAACTTTTCAGGCTGATCCTCAGCCAAGATTTAACGTGTTGGGACTGCTTTTCGCATTGCTTCATAGACAGACCCTCATAAATACAAATACAAGGGAACGTAGTTCACTGCACTCATCGAGGGCAGTGTTAACTTGGCACTGGCAACTCCCTACGGAGGGGTCGGAGATGTACGGCGACTGTTTGTCAGTTCGGCAGCGCGCTTGATTATGCTAAAGACTCCGCCAAAGTCGGCGTATAGTTTAGACAGAGTGTGACAACATCTATTTTAAGCGAATTTTAATTTGTTTGTGAAGTGCTTCACACTATACATGAAGCGAATACTTTGCCTTACAATCAGGGCGAGAATCTGCTCCGTGTATGTATTGTCGGACTGTGCACCGATGGTGGAGATGCTTCGGTTTAGGCTGAATATGCCTGTGTCGGAGTCATTTAAACAATTCTTGGGAGAATGGCGATGCAAAGTCACGGAGGCAGCGACGGAGGTAAGAGCGCTCGACGTCTTTAGCTCTCCTTGGTTTAGGGCCGGGGTGGCCCGCGATAACAGGCATGCCTATACCAGGTACATCGTATTCTCCCGTAGGGAGTTTCATGAAGACTACAGTACTCAGTGCATTTCTGGGTTCCGCTATGCGCTATGTACCACTCAGTTGACTGTCCAGCACTACAACGAAGATGTTTGCGCTTCTTCTCTCAGGACAACAAATAATTATGTTTAATAATAACATGAACCATCTTGTTGATACTTTCTTTGAGTGAAATAAATGCATAGACACTGGAGGGATTTGTACATTCGATTGAGGCGAGATAAGCGCTTTTAAAGGACATTGATTGATTGAATATAAGACTGAAGAGTTAGATGTCAAACCTAGAAGAATGCGTGAACTGAACAAACATCCCTTGCATGCACGCGAAAGCGCGCTGTCTCTGATCATGTCGTTAGCAACTAGATCAGTCGATCTGTTTTGAGACTGTTGGCTAAATTTGAACTCCAAATGACAAAACCGATTTAGGCCAGTCACTCTTGCTCACTGCCCCTACTATTGGCTGTGATTACATATTTCTGTACTGCTAGACCGACGATGCCTCCGAAACGCCGAAATGGACAAACAATGTTGTCGACAATGACCGGTCCATAGCCGTGGAGAGCACTTCCGACGAGGATGCAACCCTAGCGGACGAGGACAAGCAGAGCACCGCCAGCGAGGCTGCGGGCAGTAATCGCAGCGCCTCCGTAAATGGACAGCGGAATCTCTTGGTGGGTAACTGTTTCTGCTGCTGCTGAGATTACCCTCTTTCTATGATGATCATTTGTTCATTGACGACATGAGTATGTAATTGTCTAAGGGAGGGGATATGCTTATTTTTGTGTGTGGTCTCTTGGTTTATGTGCGTGTGTACATGCATTTGCGTTTTCAGACGCTGAGATCAGTGATGATGAAAATTGAGAGCAAGCGAGCAGGTAGGGCTGCTACCTGACGTCGACGACGACGACGAGTTCTCAATGGCCCTCCCACCGAAGAAACAAGAAGACTCGAGTGTGGAGCAGCAGCGGCGTGAACCTTTAGTGTCGATGGTGTCTCGATCGGGGCCGAGTCGCCTTGAAACTGACCACCCCGTGCTCGACACCTCGGGATGCCGCCGTAGAGAACAACGCTACGAATGGTACACGTGACGACGACGGCGGTGGTGGTGGAGAACAGTGCGCCGTACAGAAGCGGCTTTGCTCTTCACCGTCTGTTGGAGCGGTAGCCGGCGGCATCCCTATGGGGCCCACCAAGAGAAGAAGCAGTCAGCCGACCGAGAATACCGACGCAAACAACGAAATGGGTAAAAGTGCTCATAATAGTAAACACAGCAACAGCAGTAACAGCAACAACAGTAGCAACAGTCGTGTCGGTGTACAAGCTGATCGTACAGCCCATCAGAACAGGGTGGTGGACGTACAGCGAGGCGGGTCTACGGAGGAGACGCTACGCAAGGTAGCCGAAATATTAACGATCAGTCCGCGGAAACAGCCGCCACCCTGTGCTGGCACCGAGAAAAGCGACATCGAGCTTCCAAATTTAGCGGCCATCGTACGGGAGGCGACCCGCAACCCTGTCGATGCAAATGAAGAAGAGCTGTTCGTGTCTCGATGTCGCCACATTGCCCAGGTGGAGAGTCCGCCTTCGGCATCTATATCTGATCCAGCGTCGAGGTTCGTTGCGGGAAAGTTCCCAAAGGATCCGTTTCAAGTTCGCCAGCCCGATCTGTACAATTACGTCGAGGTCGTTGTGCCGTCTATCCATATGGACAAAAAACGAGTCTACGTGAACATATGGCCGGATGCCGAAGTCCTGGAGGAGATCAGCCAGGAGGTGAGTATTCAGTACCTTTGCTGGCCATACTAAGCTAGCTATTGAAGTAGATAGATACAAGTGCGACACCACACGTCACCAGCGCAGGCTGTTATGTCGTGCTGTGTAAGCTGTTCTTGTTGGGACCATTTCTCGCCTCCCGGTGTTTTAGTTGAGAAATTAACAGAAGTTATATTTCTGCTCAGTCTAATTTTTCACTCGATTGTAAGGGCAATTGTCAATTCTTCACGATTGTTGCTGATGAGTTCGAATGGGATTGCTTAGCGGTTTGTGGCGTTGTTCTGCGACGTCGGCTCGCTGCATCAAATGACTGCAATGTGTTTCCGAAAAAAGCAAGAAGCTTGCTTCAGCCGAATAAATTTGTGACGCAATATTACATATATATATATATATATATATATATTAGATGCATGTGCTTCAAAATCATATGCATAAGCTAGATGTCGTCCTGTTGAGATAAGCATGAACACATTCCTTATAAAAATCGCCACTTTTTTGGGCCTGTGTTCTGCCTGCGGTTACCTTGGATGTCCTGTGTATAGGTTATATATCTCATGTAATTTCTCATCTCTGTCTGTGCATTTTCAGCTAAGAGATAATTATCCTGTTCAAGAAATATCTGCTGATGAACTTTGCGAAAACGAGACTCTAGTTATTGCCTGCCTGGGCGGAGAGAAGTACCGAGCGCGCTTTCTACGCTTGACAAAGGACGGAAAAGCCGAGGTGTATTTTCTTGATTTTGGCAATACGGACTTTATACCGCTTAAGGTAAGAACACTAGCTAAGGAGAAGGCTAGGAATGCTGTTATTATCCAATCGAAACTTTATTGCGCGTGAGAGATAAGACTTAGTTCCTTTGACCGAAGGCAGCTACCTCGGATGCTTTTTTAAGCCACTACCCTTATATCAAAGCACGTTTTATGTCAGGATACACAATTTGTAAAATGTACTATTTTATTGACCTTAAATGTACTGTATCGTAGGCGTGGCGAAAGTACTGCAGCTTCTGCAACATGAAAACGATTAGCTGCCTGCAGCGTTTAAGAACAGACTGACCTTTAGCCATCTTTCGCATTGTACTACATGTATGTGCACCTCCACGTGTCGACATTTGCAAGTAGTCTATACAATAAGTGAACTACCGAAAACCGCGATGGGCATTCTTGGGAAGCACTAGTCAGCGTTTTGATGTGAAACTATGAAATTTAGGCTTAGCTGCATTGCTTTATATTTTGCTGTCGATTCGCTGTGAAGAATATTTTAACTGGGTTTCGTTCACAGCTGGCGATAGATACTCACAAGCGAATTAATAGCACGGGACTGCAGTCTAAACTACCTAAAAACACCACCATGAAAGACGAGCTCGTTCTTTTTGACGAGAATTCGTTTGCTTTTGCTTTAGACGCGCTTGATCGGTGTTGCCCATTCACAAATGCTCGAAGTTTCCTTCACTGAGCGCTGACGACAAACAGTTTTTGCTGGCGGGTCCCTGTGAGCTTAGATACGGCAGTAATGTCTCGCTTGAATTGTTTTGAGTTGACGTTACTATTGCGATTGACGTTCGAGCGTACTAGCATGCTGAATCAGCTAAGGGTGCATATTAATCATCAACTGAGTGCCTGGTTCCTTTTCTATCGGCATGCATGCAGGAAATTCGTCTATTGAAAACAAAAAGGAGTCTAAAAACCTGTCAGCTGGCGTTTCCATGTCAGCTGAGCTCACGGCTGGATCAGATGAAGGCGCTCGATCTACTCGGGGAAATCCAGGAGACTCATACTCTGAGCATGTGCTTTAGCGGTGGTAGCGAAGTCAATGACAGGGGCGAACGCGTTTACACTATCGAGGATATTGTGCCAAGGAAGGTCTTGACGAACCTCATGCCGATGCCGAAAAGTCTTGCTATAAACGTAAGTATTCGTAATGCAGGTATGTCTTGATTGGTCTTTAAAAAAACAAATAATTACGCAGTTCAGCGCCTTGCGAGTCATCGCATTTAAATTCAACACAAGGGCACAGACACAGATTAAATGTCTAGCATTTGTAGGTAGCATACCGGCGTGTTATGTGTTTTTTAGTTGACCATTAATATAGAGGTTTTGAGGAGTTTGCCTAATTGTGTTTAGTTTATGGGAATCATGAGCATAGAGCAAACGCCATGAGAAACAGAGAGTCCTTATTATGCCCATTAACCTCAGGCAGTAGTAGGGTAGCGAAATGGATGACAGAGGAGCCAGTATTTCCAGTAGGTCGACAAACCCCCCCCCCCTCTATCGTGAGTATCACAACCATGATACCGCAATTGTGTTGATCCGCTATCACGAGATTTTCACACGCCTTGCCGCCTGGCCCTTTGATGACAGGCAGGCGATTCGCTTTTGGAGATGGCAGGGAGACAGATTGCATGCGGCACGATGAAGGCGTACCTCAAGTGTCAGGTTTGCCGTCTGAAGATTTGTTAGTAAACAGCAAGGCATCGAAAAATACGATATGTGTACTTGTGGCCAGTATCACCGAGAGTCGATGTATCCCCGTAATGTATTATTGTGCATATCTCCTCTCTAGCTTTGAGGCAAACTAGTTTAGTTTAGTAGATTGCGTCACATGATTTTAAGTGTCAAAAGTAGCTGGTCAGGTAGTTGTTTGTTGTAACGCGATTTTTTGAAGACGAAATTCCCCGGTTCGAGCTCTATAGACCTCTTGCGAGTGCTGTTGCCAGTCATTTGTTGCCGCCAGCTTTGCCCATAGCTGTGTTTGATAACATTTTAAATTGATTAGAAATTAGTACGGAACGTCCGTAATATACGCCCTATCATCGTACAATAACGCATGCACGATACACACACACACTAAGCAACGTGACAGAGAAGACGCTCGAGTTACCCAACGAATGCTTGCAGAGCCGAGCAGTTGGCGCATGCACTATTTTCATAATAGTTAAAGTTGCCGCTGCTGTTGCAGGAGAGAGTTGGACATGTGTTTAGTGTGTGTCACGTGGTGAATCCAAAGGAGATTTGGTTATTGGATCATGGTGAGGTGACGTTGCGAATCGAGCTGCAGATGGCCTTGGAGCAACTGCCTTTGCCTCCTTGTGTACCGCCGAGCACACTATCGACCGGCAGTTATGTGGTGCGGCAGTCGAAGCGCGCCCGTATCCTGGCTGTCCATGGGGATGTGGTCGATCTGTTTATGCTAGACAGTGGCCACACCCTTACCGGGGTGCCTGTCCAGGAATGCCGAATGCCGCCACTCGTAACGTTTACTCTGCCACCGAGCGCCATCAAAGTATCGCTCGCACACTGCACATACAATGTACGTATTGTATATATATATATATATATATATATATATATATATATATACCGTTATTGGTAGATTTTCACATTTTTTGCGGGTTATTCCCCAGTTCTAAACATTTCATTACGTGATATCAGTCGTTGTCAATTTCACCACAATATTTACAAACACCTTGGTTGATTTAAAAACATTTTCCCTTCAGACAGAGGTACTGGTGATATCCGTGCCACGTTCGCTTGCGGATAGCTGCTCTGTTTTGTTACAGATATTCTTTCCATCTGTTGCTAAGAAAAACGGGTCCGTTTGTAACATTTTGGATCACAAAGTTCCAGTTGTTCCTTTCTCTCTGTTGTTTGTATGCTTTAAGCTTGTCGTGGTCAAACTGGTAATTACGGTGTTCTTAATCTTCCATTATTGTGGGCTCATTGCACATTTACAGCACCAGCGTAGAGGAGGCAGTTTTTCATAAACCAATTGATGTATTAAGAAACATAGTTTTAATCCTGTTGAGATTCTTGGGGTTCTAGACCATTCCCCGTCCTCCACGGGCATGGAACTTAACCTGAGGTATATCTTCAATGCACCGAGGGCCGGACCTGTTAAGATATCTAGGGTTTCCCCAACAGTTTTGACAGCATAGCCGCTGACTCTCAGCGGTATGGTTTATCATCTATTGTCTTTTGTATTTGTCTTTTGTATGTGTCTTGTATTTGAGCATTGCTCAAAGAAAATTCTATCAACAACCGGGATCGAACCGGCGACACCCCAGTAGGTGACAACCATGACTAGCGCACTAGTCCTCTAGACCACGCTGCCATTTCTCCGATTATTGAGGTTGTCTAATGTTGACTTGGAGGATATGGGTCTGAGGCAATATGATACTATAGAAATAATTTTGAGCTCAATTATATTAATTAAAGTCCTAAGGTAAATTCCTAAAAAAGATTCTTCTGGTTTTTCTTCTGCTTAAACGTATATATATATATATATATATATATATATATACATATAGAATATATGTATATATATAAATGGGCTAGTTGTATCACTCTGTGCCACGCCATTTTTTTGAGAGACCTCCTTGTCAAGTGCGTGAACTCCGTTTAAAATCGTGATGCATTGGCCGGCTAAAATATCTCGAATAAGTTTATACATTTGGTTTTTAATGTTAAAATTTCACGAATCAAGTAGATGCCGATCTCTCGGGACTGCGTCAAAAGCCTGTTTTAAAATCAAAAGCTCGTAAGTCACATCTTGTTTTCGAGTTCCTAGGTGTTCTATTACACCTTTAATTGCTTTTGTTCAGCCGAACGCCCTGAAATAATTCAATTTGCTCTGCCGGTATATCTTTGAAACATTCTAGAAAGAGCCTACTGGCAAGTAGCGATGCTCACATCGCTTCCTTGTTCACTACGCTGGTTAGTGCTATACCGCAATAGTTGTCTAGCTTTGTAGTATCACCCTTTACCTTAAAAATCGGCTGCAGAAGACTCTTCCTCCACTGGTCTAGGATTGCGCCTTGTATAAGACAGGTGTTGTACATCACTGTGCGACAAATTTTGCGGAAGCTAAAAATTGCTTTACAACACATACATGAAGCGCCTTTTTTTCTTGCCATGATGGACCGCGAGAAACCGGTTTGCGTAGTATATTGCAGGAACCTGCAGTGGAAACAATCAGATCAGTCAGGCTTAGGACTACCTGTTACAGCACTAGTTCAGCACGGCAATTTTTGTTGGAGTGGCAGAGAAAAGTAACCGAGGCGTCGGCAGAGGTAGCGGAGCTAGATATGTAGCTCGCCACGGAGCTTTGGGGTGGAATGGCATGCGCTAGTCTGTATGTGTACACAATATATTGTGCATGGCTAACATCACTTGGTGTGCTGGAACGTAAGCATTTCACCAGGCTGGCGATGAATGTCGCTGTCGGTTCTGCTCGCAGACTTGCGCAGCGAGCTGCTGTCAGACGCATCGGCGGTGTCTGCTTCTTTTTACCCGCGCCGACGTGTTCAAATTTATAGAAATAAAAAAATAATGATATCTATAAATATATGTATTCTATAAATGTAGACTTATTGCGAAATATATATATATATATATATATATATATATATATATATATATAAATCAGCGTCATTCTGTTTTTGTTTATAGGAACTCAATTGGACTGAAGCTGAAAGAAAGAAGCTGGAAAACGTGTTTAGCAATCGCAAAGTGAAAGTGCGATGTATAGGAGAAAGTTCGGAGGTGATTCTGATCGATGGTCAAACCCAAAAGCGCTTCGATCGGCAAATACAATCTCTCGGCCTGTGCACATGAGCGATACGGGTTCGCCCTTTCGCCACAACGTTCTTGCGTAAATTGAGTTGCGCTCTGCTTCGGCTTTCAGCTATATACCAATTTCCCTACATGTTCGTGCACTTATGATGTCAATTGGATAGGTTTGCAGATATTACGATGTGTGTTCTTCTAAAAAATAGAAGTAACACATTTCTAAAAATTAGAAGTAAACACACAGAACACAATTATATATATATATATATATATATATATATATATATATATATATTGCAATTGTTCAAAAATATTTTTGACGCGGAATTACTTCAGAACACACAGGGCGCCCTAACGTGTGCATTTGATTGATTTATGCGCGCACATTAGACAGGTAAACCAGGCATTCTATGGGATTTATTATTGTAAATTCATATATCATGATTTATGTGCTCGTATGTTAATCTGCTGTAGCAGTTGCCAGACATTATCAATTACCGCTCTCCGACTAAACATAACATGTGTAAAATATTCTATATATATTCTTATAATTTATTAATGATGCCAATGGAGCGACAATTGTCTCCCGAGAACGTAAGATATTCTTGTACAGATGCGACACGCTATCGAGGAAAAGGCGTGATACGGCTAATGTTGTCGCTATAATAGTCGCTGTAAATAAACCTAGGTTCCATCGACATATGCTATTGTAAATAGAGTTATAAACAAAGTGAAACGTAAAAAGATTTTACTCATTCCCAGCACTATCATAGTGTATGTATCTTTTAGTACTTGCAAAGGCTACGGCAGATTCTCACAAAAGAGGAACGAAATGCGTTTGTCTCCTTCATCTGTGTCACATCTCTACACTCTGTATCTATCTCATCAAATTCCCTCGCATAACTTTTACCATGTTTGTAGCATTTCTATTAAATCTATTTTTTATACTTTTGTTAGGGCCCCTACATGCGACATGTGTTGCCTACTACAAACTATTATATCAGAGTCATACGTTTTTTTTTGTATGCTTGTATTTCATAACCAGAAATATTACTTCACTGAGTTTTTTTTTTAATTGGAGGTGTGCCCTACATGACGTTGTACGTACAGATAAAACTATAAACGATTGCAACGCTAACCTACACGTCTTGTTCTACAAACATTTATTGTTAATTGCTATATCTAGGATTTGTTTCGTTGTTTCCGTAAGAGTTTCCGTTCACTGGGGTGGTCTCGGCTAGGGATCTAGTATAGCTGGAACACGCTAAACAGGACAACTGGAGGAAACGGGCGTGCTTATGGCGTATATTTTAATGGTTAGAAACATTCTGGGCGTAGATTATGAGGTCATTTAATTTATCTCTGCGCTAGAGCCAGTTAATCAGCATATTGACTTAAATTTGGCTGAAATCGCTTACAGCAGTAGCCAATCGTATTCCATGGCCTCGCTAAGTGAGGCACTCTTAACTTCAAAAGATCTCGCGCACACTGTAGAGTGGCAGCGATGATTACCAGGTAAGTCATTTTCGAAGCATCTATAGGCGGTCGAATACGCGACTCGGTATGATGATCCGGCCTTTGGCTTGAGCTCGAACAATAGATGGTTTATTCATCCTGGCTAGCAAAACGGAAATGTTGCATTATTATGTGTGTATTTTTTTCATAATATATCCTTTACGAAACTAAAGTGCGCTTTGCTGCATCAACAGCAGCTTAATTTAGAGTACCACTGTTTAGTAAACTCTTCCTCCGCATAGCTGAATAATTCATTTGCAAATTATTTACCGACTGTTTGCTATTAAATTTCATTGAATACTTCAGTTAGTTTTAAAAGTCCATCGTTCGATTTTTATATATGTTCAGTGGTTCTGGGCAACTATACATTAAATATACCATTAGCAAAAGAGGGTTTGTACGACCCGGCAAAAGCAAAGTGGTTTTTATTCACCAATATTGCTAGATCCGCGCAATAATCACACGGGTCACACGGTATGTGTTCAATACCGATCATGTATATAAGGATAACATTTATCATCACATAATCATATTTCATTACACTGCATTACATACATGTTTGTAAATTTTCAAAACTGCACTTAATAAAACCTGGTTATTATAATCTAGATTACTGCTCTGTTTTGTTGCAGATCTACTTCTGCTGCTAAGACAGGCGGGCTCGTATGTAAAATTTTGAGTGTGACAATGTTCTGATTCTGTCTTTCTCTGTGTTGTGTGTATGATTTGAGTGTGTTGTGATCGAACTGGTAATCCGGGCGTTCTATCAGCGCGGGGTCATTGCAGCAGATGCAGCACTAGCGTAGATGAGGTGGTTTTTGCTCCAGCCCAATTGCTCTCTTAAGAAACTTAGATTATATATTGTCGCGATTCCCGAGGTTGTGTAATGTTCGCTTAGGGTCTGCAGCAATACTGATTTTGAGCTCAAATATGCTAATTATGGCCTAAGGTCAAGTCGACGTAGATCCCTCAACACAATGGCTTTGGAAACCGTCATCACTCTAATTTCTTCACTTTCGCTTTGGCCGAGCTTGGCTTTACTAGGCCTATACCTAGCAAAACACAGTTTGGAGGTCCTTGTTACTATCTAAATTTGTTGACCATTTTTAGTTCGTGTCCCTTTATATTTTTATTATAGCCAATTTAAGCATAAGCTTATTTTCTGTCGCATCACTTTTGTTTTTGGCGCAATGATGTTCAGTTTTATTTCAGAATACCTTTATAAAGTTTATTCAAGTGAAACTGGAGATGCTGTCTCGATTTTCACATAAGAATCGTCTTTGTACAACACCTAGATTTTTTGCTTCTCGGAGGCACTTTCCGAAGCTAGCCGCGTACAATATAAATAATAATGGGCTGAAGAAGTGATGTAGGAACCTTGTACACTTTTGCTATACACATCAGGTTCCGACATTGACCAAATGCGTTGTGCCCAGCACTGAAGCGGGGTGTATGCAGCTCTACTTTGGTTGACAGAGACTTGCGGGAGATTCCTTTGCTTTTCAGATGATTGGTCTTTGATGGCAAGTCCTACACATTTGTTCATTAGAAGTTCATTAGTCTTTGGTAGCTAGCAATTACATATTTTGTTCATTAGCCCCGTTCTTATAGGTACAAGTCTGCCGAGAGTTTCAAACCCAAAATGGCGAACATTCCGGAGGAGTCCGTAATGTCTGGAGGTTCAATGCTAGGCCACTCTTCTCGGCGAATCGAAGCACTCTGCAGGGTGCCCCCAGTACCCCGCCGTCCAAGTACAAGGTATTCAGGGGACACTTCACTGAGTCCACCAACATATTAATAGATAAACAGAATATTGTAACGAAGTTACTGTGTACGCATCATAGCGCAATTCAAATAAGTCCTAACCGACCACGTCCAACGGCTACAGCGCCCGCGGCAGAATCTCAACGTACACAACTTTCACCGATCGATACATGTCTCAACCAGCCAGCAGAGAACAGCCACAGCCTTTCGCGCCGAAACCCCAACGTTCTCTGCCGTCCAAACGATAATCGGCCGACATCGGGAGAGGGTCAACCTATGATCGGCAGTACAAGTCAAACAGTCACCTAACCTGTATTCCTATACGAAACAAACACAAACTGCTGAACATTTCGACCGATTTGAGAGCGGGTTCTGATACCCTTTGGGGTGTCAGCACGCCGCGGTGTCTCGTAAACCAATAAATAGACCGAGCAGTATGGCTTAAAAAGGTATCCGTTGCTCGGCTGTGCTTTAGATTAGACCATATGCTGCGTGTCGTCATTCATCGCTTCCTGAGTCCCTCGGGCTGCAGTTCCCGCCCGGATGAGTCTACATCCCCAAGCTGACTTAGCGGAACACACCAACGTTACAATATTAATAATAGACCAACATCGTCACCTTGTTGTGTACCGCCATAAAATGTAATTTCGTGTACTAATAATCAAAACTACTAACATCTGCGAAGGTGTCTTGTAGGCCTGTTCCGCATAATGATTGAAGCCCGGTACTTGATCCCGGAGCACACTTTTGAATCCGTTACGGATGTCCAACCTAACCAGCTATATATGCGGCGCTAAATATAATACTCCTGTGTTTCAGTGCAACATTTTCAAAATTTCAGTATCGCTCTTGGTCTCATGGTCACCCAAGAACTTAGATATTTTAGCAGAGTTGATTTAACATGTTACTTTCGCCGTGGTACGGCGTGAGGTAGAGGAGCCGTCTCTCTTTAAGGGCAAATAGCGAAGCGCTGATTGACAAGAAATTGTGTGGGTAGTTGTTTTCTCCAGACAGTAGGACGACTGACGTGGGGAAGATCGAGCTAGATTAAATCTGCCGGGAATCAGGGTGTTTACCCTTTAGTCTGGTAACGCAATCTGTGTTTGAATAAAAAGTATCGGTTGAACTCCCAAGTATCGCTGCCATTATACAAATGTAATCATGGATGATGTCCGAAAGCGACTGCAAATCGCATCATTAGAGGGAGCGAAGAACCAGGGGGGCAAATTATAATAGAGAAACGCGTGCCAGAATAGAGTTCATATTAGCAAAGTTTTTAAGCTTGTACGAGATAATCATGCACGGCCAACCGCATTGGTTTGAAACAATATTGTCCATATTTTTTGCTTGAAACAGGGATTGATTTGGTTGACTAGCCATATTCTAATTGTTAGATAACGACGAGCGGCTTTCCGGCAATGCTTACTTACATCTCTAGCGGAGATAATCTCTGACTTGTACTTTTGTTTGCTTGGGAGTGTCACCAAATGACGAAACTCTTCGAAACGTGGGGAAAGGTATTTGCGGCTGTAGGCAGAATAAGAGAACCGCGGGTTCTTCATTCGCCCTTAGATCCACGGGTACTTAGAGCCGCGGGTTCTTCATTCGCCCTTAGAGCCGCGGGTTCTTCATTCGCCCTTAGAGCCGCGGGTTCTTCATTCGCCCTTAGAGCCTCGTTTTCTTCATTCGTGCTTCGAACCGCCGGTTCCTAGAGCCGCCGGTTCTTAGAGCCGCCGGTTCCTAGAGCCGCCGGTTCTTAGAACCGCCGGTTCCTAGAGCCGCCGGTTCCTAGAGCCGCCGGTTCCTAGAGCCGCCGGTTCCTAGAGCCGCCGGTTCTTAAATCCACCGGTTCTTAGAGTCGCGGTTTTCTATTCGCCCTTAGAGCCACGGGTTCTTTATTCGCCCTTAGAGCCACGGGTCCTTAGAGCCGCGGGTTCTTAAAGCCGCGTTTTCTTCATTCGCTCTTAGAGCCACGGGTTCTTAGAGACGCGGGTTTCTTTATTTGCCCTTAGAGCCGCGGGTTCTTAATTCGTCTTTAGAGCCACGGGTTCTTTATTCGTTCTTAGAGCCGCGTTTTTTTCATCCGCCCTTAGAACCGCGGGTTCTTAAAGCCGCAGATTCTTAGTTCGACCTTAGAACCGCGGTTCTTAGAGCCGCAAATTCTTTATTCGCCCTTAGAGCCGCGGGTTCTTAGAGTCGTGTTTTTTTTCATTCGCCCTTAAAGCCACGGATCCTTAGAGCCGTGTGTTTTATTTGCCCTTGGAGCCGCGGGTTGTTTATTCGCCCTTAGAGCCACGGGTCCTTAGTGCCGCGTTTTTTCATTCGTGTTTATCACCGCGGGTGCTCAGAGCCACTGGTTCTTAGAGCCACCGGTTCTTAGAGCCGCCGGTTTTTAGAGCCGCCGGTTCTTAGAGCCGCCGGTTTTTAGAGCCGCGTTTTCTTTATTTGTCTTTAGAGCCGCGGGTTATTTATTCGCTCTTAGAGCCGCGTTTTCTTTTTTCGCCCTTAGAATCGCAGGTTCTTAAAGCCGCGGATTCTTTATTTGCCTTTAGAGCCGCGTTTTCCAGATTCGCCCTTAGAGCCACGGGTTCTTAAGGCCGCGGGTTCTATATTCGCCCTTAGAGCCACGGGTCCTTAGAGACGAGGGTCCCTAGAGCCGCGGGTTTCTTTATTTGCCCTTAGAGACGCGGGTTCTTAATTCGTCTTTAGAGCCACGGGTTCTTTATTCGTTCTTGAAGCCGCGTTTTCTTCATTCGCCCTTAGAACCGCGGGTTCTTAAAGCCGCAGATTCTTTATTCGACCTTAGAACCGCGGTTCTTAGAGCCGCAAATTCTTTATTCGCCCTTAGAGCCGCGGGTTCTTAGAGCCGTGTTTTTTTTCATTCGCCCTTAAAGCCACGGATCCTCAGAGCCGTGTGTTTTATTCGCCCTTGGACCCGCGGGTTGTTTATTCGCCCTTAGAGCCACGGGTCCTTAGTGCCGCGTTTTTTCATTCGCGTTTATCACCGCGGGTGCTCAGAGCCACTGGTTCTTAGAGCCACCGGTTCTTAGAGCCGCCGGTTTTTAGAGCCGCCATTTCTTAGAGCCGCCGGTTTTTAGAGCCGCCGGTTCTTAGATCCGCGTTTTCTTTATTTATCCTTAGAGCCGCGGATTCTTTATTTGCCTTTAGAGCCGCATTTTCCAGATTCGCCCTTAGAGCCACGGGTTCTTAAGGCCGCGGGTTCTATATTCGCCCTTAGAGCCACGGGTTCTTAGAGACGAGGGTCCCTAGAGCCGCGGGTTTATAATTTACCCTTAGAGACAAGGGTCCCTAGAGCCGCGGGTTTATACTTCGCCCTTAGAGACGCGAGTTCTTAATTTGTTCTTAGAGCCGCGCGTTCTTTATTCGCTCTTAAAGTCATGGGCCCTTAGGGTCGCATTTTCTTCATTCGCCCTTAGAGCCGCGGCCTCTTTATTCGCCCTTAGAGCCAGGGGTTCTTTATTCGCCCTTAGAGTCGCGGGTCTTTATTCGCCTTTAGATCCACGGGTTCTTAGAGCTGCGGGTTCTTTATTCGTCTTTAGAGCCAAGGGTCTGTAGAGCCGCGTTTCCTTTATTTGCCCTTAGAGTTACGGGTCCTTAGAGCCAATCTTAGACACTTGCATATCTAAGTAATAACTCACTCAGTAATTTTACCTGGGCCCCCTAAGGTCTCAAAGGCAGACAGTCGATAATCCATAGAGTCTCCGATAGATGCATACTTCCGACACTTGTTTCTTTCCGCCTGCGAAACAGCATAACCAGCCTGGGTAGCGCCGTGACTGACCATTGAAGGTGCTAAAGAGTCAGTCACGGTAGCATCCCAGACGAGTGTCTTGCCACTCTCAAAGGCTGTTAGGGTCATCCCATCAGGTCGGCGGGAGTCGTCTATATACAAACCTGCGGGTTCGAGAACACACGGGTAGCCAGAGGACCTTAGAGCACGGGCTAGGGTATCATTCAAAGCAGCGTGTCTCGTCCTACGACCTAAGCTGCGGATGCAGGATAAGCCATGGTGCCCTAGGGGTGAGGCCTTCTCGCTACAGCTGCATTCATGTTCTTCGACTAGAGGGATCCCAAGGCGAAGACCGACACAGATCCTGACGACGTAGTCCTCTAAGAGAGTTCCAACGGGAGCACTCGGTAGAGCATTGAGCCATGCACCAGCACCACTAGATGAAACTGCTTGAAGCCGTGCTTTGTTCACCTCGTCTTGTGCTGAATTGAGGAGATTGGTTAGTTGCATATCCTCCAACGGCGCGGTCCAGTTTGCCTGGGAAATCGGATTCTCCGGAGGGGTTGCTCCAGTGCGTGCTAAGAGACATTCCTTGGAATTTTCTAGTACAGTACGTAAGCGTTCGACAGCTGGGAAATCTAGTATCCTTAACGCCTTTTGCCAGACACTAG
>QVRM01002970.1:0-48660 GCA_003439945.1 Dermanyssus gallinae | reverse complement strand
CTGCTATGGCCTGCTGACATAATGAGCCCCGTTTTTAATAATAAGTAAGTTCGCTTGCAGCACGTCACGTTTTAGATTACACAGAGTTCCCTCTATAAATATCGGGGTTTGAAGTACCTAGAAATTTGTCTCTTCTAACGCAGTCAAATGCAGTCTTAAAATTGATAAAAGCGGCATATGTCATCTCTTTTTGATCTTAGCGGGTCTTTACGTGTTCAAAAATAAGGCAATGGCATGCCGACGTAGATCGCCCTCGTAGGAATCCATGTTGTTCAACCTAATAGATCTGGACCTAAGGCGTCATAAAAACGTTCTTACAACAAATGAAGTTAAAATTTTATAAACGGCGCTAATAAGTGCAATTCCGCGGTAGTTGGATCCGTTGCTTCACCCTTCTTTTTGTAATTGGCTGCAGGAACTTTTTCTCCATTCTTCCGGTATTTTTGCCGCTGCGTAAACATCCATTGTACAATCTGGTTAATGGCGGGCACAGAAAACATACATTTGCTTTAATATGGTCATACACAATTTGGTCGGGACCCGCAGATTTACCATTTTGTTCGGATTTGATTACATTGGCGAGCTTTTCTGTAAATGCTCGGTAATCACAGATATTCTCCCTCGGAGGTTGCAGAAGGTCACCACCGTATAGGCGCGAAAAATGAAGTATCCACTCATTATCATTGATAATGGATTTGGTGGAGTGGGGTCGTCTTGGGAGGAGTATCCATGGTTTTGTAGCGCTTTGTTGCACGCGTGTCACACGCTGAATTATGTCATCTGCTTGTTTCTTTATTTGTTTAATCGTTTTAAAATTCCGTTTCATACCAGCGAGTCGCTGTAGTCCCTCCGGACTAAAGTCCGTGTGACTGCAAACGGCCTAGCGGCCTGGCGAGCAGCCGGATACAAGAGCAGACATTTAATTACGGCGTTTGCAGCCCACGGGTCTCATCACGTGTTATGCAGCACAGAAGAGTTCCACATTCCTCAGGAGTGTTGCACGTGCACGAGGTGCTCTGCCCAGTGAGATAGATACCACGCCGCAGCATGTCCAGCAGTTCAGTCAATAGCTGAACTAGCAAGATGAGAGAAGACCCAATAACGTGAAGGAAGCACTAGTGCTATGTCTGATGTATATGTATATAATTTTACCAAACCTGGGTGTTAAAATGGGTTATAACATTGATATCGTCTGTTGGCTGAATGAGTTTGTAGTGCTTGCTGTAATTTCTGGGGGTTCAGGGAGCGACTGAGGGTATGTGCTGAAAGTACACCGGGCTTGTTGGATCGGTGCAAATGGAACGTTATTTTATAGTGTTTTCGATGTGCTGAGGGTGTTGAATGCATCTCGCTGATATTGATTGTGGCTGCTGTGCTGAAGTTAAAACTACATCAATGGCACTTTTTCCATTCCAGCTGGCGTATATAGCCTCATGTTTGTTGTTTTCATTTGCAATCCAAGCTCATGCATTCCTGAAATAAAAGCTGCGCTTCGTGCGTTATCTTTTAATAGGTCGCAATTAGAGTCACCCCCTATAACAATGTGCTTATTTGTCTTTTTACAATACCTATTGCGTCCCCAACATCGTGTATTAATTATATCAACGGGTTGCCTGTCTGGTGGGCTATATATGCATACCAGGTAATATTCTTCTAGTTCCAGAACTAATTCTCTTGCAGTGCATTTGAGTACGTGTGAGCACTCGGTCGTTCTGACGACGATAGCCACACCATATTTAAGTCGGCCCCCTTCCTTGAGACTTAAGTGCAAGTCCGTGATACATTTTGTGTTGTATAAACTGAATAAGATTTGCAGGGTTTGTCACAAACGTTTTGGTTAAACACATAAATCCATGTCAAGAAATCGTTTTTGCCTGTCTTATTATACAATTATTCTAATGACTCAACGTTCCACAACATACATTTAAATTGATTATGTGTGTGTTTTGCGGGCTGCTTTAATGCCACTTGTCAATATCTTGAAGATATTTTGTGATATCGTCCTCTTCTTCAGTTTGCCTGCTGCGCTTAGTACTAGCGGTCGTCTTTTTCTCTGTGCCGTATATTCTAAATGGTTTTATTTGTCCGCGAAAAGGACGGAAGTGTATCCCTTTCAACCACATCCCAAAGTCCAGTAGTTCTTTAAATTTGTTAGCTGCTATATTTATGTGAAAACTATTATATTATGCCTGGTTTATTCCTGAAGGTTTCGTCACTTTAACGTCCACATCGTTACCCACAATCCGAGCTACATATTGTTGTATATCCTCACATGTATGTGACAAAGAGAGGGGGCTTACAAATAGTGATTTCATGCGAGGTCTTTCGGGCACGTCTTAAACGTTTATAACTTTCAGATCTGTCAGTTTGTTTGTGCCAGTTGTTGCACGTCGTTCACAATTCTTCACGTGTCCTCCTGTTTCAACTGTCTGCCATGCATTCTTGCGTCCTCCACTTGGTGTGAACGTACCGGTGCGGCTTCCATGTTGTCTTGGCACGTCTTGAATACGCAGACGTCGAGGGGTCCCGGTGTTGATGCTTGCATGCGAACTTTGCTGAGTATTGCTTCTGCACATTTGTTGTGTTTGTTGTCGTTGCGGTGCTGGGTGATTGTTGCTGGCCCGGTAGAGAGCTGTGTGTTGTGGCAATAGTGCTGCCAATATTACCAGTGACTAACTTATTGATGATTTTGTTAGCTCGTCATTTTTCTTTTTGAGTGAATGTAGATTGCTAAGGCAGCAACAGTTTGGTTTTACACTTGGGCTGTTAGTTGTCACAGTAACAGTTACTTCTTTCCAAAAGCATGACTTGCAGCTTGTAGCGTACCGATCAGGTATCTGGTATGCACAATGAGTATAAAGTGGTTTACTGCAGCCCTCACAAACAGTGCGGTCTTTTACTTGATGAATATCACCACTACAAGACACACATGGAGAGCCAGGGTTGCTCTCGATGTCTTCAGCCAGTAACAGCACAATTACAAGTGCCGTGGAACGAATGAGTTTTGTCATACTAAAGCATCGTCGAGGCAGATGCTTTAAAACGCTCACCGTGTCATCTGTTGTGGTATGTATTTTAGTTTGATGGCACTTTGAACCACTTTGCGCGTTTGGCTGGCAGTAGTACCTCTTTTGAAGTCAGGTTTTTCGTTAAAAATACACCAATGCTAGAACACACAAAAAGTGCGTCCGTCTGGTGGCCGCCATCTTGCAGAGTGTCACGCGGACTTAAAACATGATGATGCCGGCTTTCATAGCATAGACTTAGTTTTTTTCACGCGGACTTAAAAACTGAGTCTATGCTAAGAAAGCCGACATCAGCATACGACTAACGGTAGCAACAACCTTAGTTACTTGTTTACTTACATGTCTACGACTCAAAACTAAATAATAGCAGAGTAATTATTACAATAACAATTATGTTTATTTCACTCAAATTGAGTATGATATACATTTCAAAATGTTTGTTCATGAAACTCTATCTTCTTCACGCTGCTAACGAGAGAAGTGCAACGATTTTCGTTCCAGCGCTGTGCATTCCACTGCATGGTACTTGGCACACCTCTGCAGGCAGAACCGGCAGGTGCACAACTCGTACTCCTCGTGAAAGGTTGCGTTTGAACATACCAGGTAGTGATAACCATGCACTATGTACCTGGTGTATACGTGGCGATTGTCACATGCAGGACCAGATCAAAGGTGCAAGGCATTGAAAACGTCCAAACCACCGACCTCCCGTCTGGCCTGTTCGACTTTAGCTTCCCACTCCGAAATAAAACATTCGTAAGGTACTGTACGCGGCATCTTCAGCCTTAGTCGGATTGTTTCAGCAGCTGGTGGACAGCCTGACATGGGATACACAAAGCGGCTCCTCGCTCGGATAGGCAAGCAGAGCACTCGCTTCATATATAATGAAAAACACCTTTCAAGCTGGTTAAATTCGCCAGCGTGAGGTGGCTCCACACCCTGACAAGACCGTACATCAGCCCCGGAACAATCTCAAGCATAAAGAGCCTCACTGCTGAGAGAACGGACAGTCTTCGGACATTGCCTACTTCCCCGTAAAGAGAGACAAGTGCCTTCCGTACTGTTTCGTTTACATGCGCTGTGAACGTCGTTTCCGTATAATGAACCCGAAGGCCAAGATACTGGGAAGAGTTAACAAACTCCAATGGTGGGCCGCAGCAACGTATAACGTCTCTGGCAGCCAATCGACCTCCACGTCTGAATTTCATGGCTTTGGTCTTCCTGGTGTTTATCTCAAGTCCCTTCGAGACAAGGAACGCCTCTATTATAGAGGTAATGCGCTTGATCGCACCTAAATCGCGATGGGCGACCACGATATCATCTGCATACATTGCTCATTGCAGTGTATTTTACCAAAAGACAACGTTCCTAGTCGTTTTATAACTTAAACGACTACACAAGGAGTTTTGACTTAATCAATACATCACACGTAAACAAGTTCTTTAATAGAGAAAAACAGACATACTGTCAAACTTTTTACGTTAAATAGATTGAAAACTTAGTATCCCTCTCTTCCATGATATCGAACTCTCACAAAAGGAGAGGGGGCTGGCATATACGCCAAAAAAATATATCCCTCTCTTCCATGATATCAAACTCTCACAAAAGGAGAGAGGGCTGGCATATACGCCAAAAAATATATATATATA
The DNA here is from genome assembly GCA_003439945.1 of Dermanyssus gallinae. Lineage (NCBI taxonomy): Eukaryota > Metazoa > Arthropoda > Arachnida > Mesostigmata > Dermanyssidae > Dermanyssus > Dermanyssus gallinae. The sequence continues at coordinate 43,985 of QVRM01002970.1, read as the reverse complement.
TAAAATATTTTTCCATAAATTCTACCATCTAATAGAATAAGTGTACTAAATTTAGGAAGATCATATATATATATATATACATATATAAAGTGTGTTGCAAAAAATTAGCAACTCATGTTTTTTTGTGGTAATTTCGGCTTGGTTTATTTGAATGGCTTGAAATTTTAAGCGCATGATGTACATGACGAAACATGAGTATAGTGTTGATTTCATTGCAATCTCAACATCGGTTCATACAAAAAATAAAAAAGTGTGAAAAAACAGTGTTGCAAAATATTAGCAACAATAGCGCCTTACAGCGTATTCGTTTCTTAGCAGGGCTGTATGACTCATTTGAAACTACATATTTTATTCTAGAAACGGGTTTTTCGTCCCTCCTTCTGAATCAAATCGTAAACTCGGTCTTTCATGAAATTAATGAGCTGTTGTAAGTACGAAAGTGGAATATTAGTCCATGCTTGCTGGACAGCTTCTTTGAGGTCCGACAAATGATTATATTGTCGACCATTTGCGTAAATCTGCTTTAACAAATGTCCCCAAAGATTTTCAATAGGATTCAGGTCTGGACTTAATGCCGGCCAGTCAAAAAGTGGCACTCCTTGTTCTTGAAAAAAGGCTATAGTGCTAGCCGAGGTATGAAACGTGGCGTTGTCTTGTTGAAAAACTGCGTCAGGTCCCCCAATTCTTCTGAAGTGGGCTTCTAACTGGAAACCGACAATGCGCTGGTACATGTCAGAATTGTTTCGGCCCACAATCTCGACTAGATCAGACTTCCCATTATATCCAAACGCGCCCCAATATTTCACAGAGCCACCACCGGCCACACGTTTCGAGAACCATTTAGGTTCCTTCCGTAAGTCGTGCCAATAGTACTGACAGCCGTCAGGGCCATCGAGATTAAATTTCTTTTCATCCGAGAAGACGATGTTTTTCCACTCGTTATCCCAAGTTTGGTATTTATGCGAAAATTCACGCCGTGCGACAATGTGCTTCGGTTGCAGTCGCGGCATAAGCTTCCTTTACGCGTATCGCACGTTTTTGTCAGAACTTAACACTCGGTACACTGTGGATCGGTGCACTGGCACTCCCAAAGTAGTCCTGATCCTAGAAGAAGACATTTGATCATGAGTAGCCAACTGTATGATCCTTCGCCGATCTCGAATAGTCAAAACTGGCTTACGCCCACTGTTAGATCTGCACCTTTGGTTCACTCCAGGGTGTAAGAACCTGCTGATGGTGCTCTTATGCCGTCCTAATCTGGTTGCTATAGCAGTTACTGTATGACCGAGCTCAGCATATGCCTCAATTCTTGTCTTTTCGTTATCCGAAAGATCCTTTGTACGACCCATGGCTTAAACATAAGATTCGTCGTTAGTTCGGAACAACGACTAAGCTGTAGAATATTTTGCAGCTATATAACGATTGATTTAGCTAGACAATATTCCTGACATTTGATCCCTGGGATCGAATATCAGCTGTAGTATCGACTATCCTTTACAAACAAGAGCTATGTTGTTAGCATGTTATTGTTGCTAATATTTTGCAACACTGCTTTTTCACACTTTTTTATTTTTTGTATGAACCGATTTTGAGATTGCAATGAAATCAACACTATACTCATGTTTCGTCATGTACATCATGCGCTTAAAATTTCAAGCCATTCAAATACACCAAGCCGAAATTATCGCAAAAAAAAACATGAGTTGCTAATTTTTTGCAACACACTTTATATATATATATATATATATATATATATATATATATATATATATATATATATATATATATACATAAATATGTATATAGACGTGTTTGTGGGAAATCTAGAGTGAGTAGTTTCAAGTAGGTGCGTCATAAGCCCTCGAATCATTGTCAGCAGTGTTAAGAAAAATGATGCATGTGTGAACGAAAAAGGGAAACAGGGGGAGATGAAGAGAGAGAGAATTTCGGAGATAGTAAAGTGATGGTGCACGGCAATTTCATAACGTCGTCGACTTATTCAGACAGACTTAGTCGGGCTCAATTGGTTTTTTGTTTACCTCATTTCGTTCTTGCCTCTCTCTACGGCCGGCGGATGGAGGAGTCGTGTCGAGCCAGACAGGCAGAGCGACAAGCAGCTTGCCCGACAGCCCCGGCGAGGGTTCACGCCGTACCCCCATCGTTGTCATCACTGTGCGCACTATTTCGCGTCTGGCGGTGGCGGCGGCGACAGTGGTAAGGGCGACAACGGCAGTGGCGGCATCAGCAACATCGCTATGACTTCCACTGACATATAGCCCCCCCCCCCCCGGTTCGCCCCGCCCAGCACCCCTCGCTATGGGACTACTCCGCTATGGGTCGCCGTATGGGGGCACAATGATGGGTAGCCATGAAGTGTGAGCGACTGGCGACTGTGCGATCAAGCGACCCATTGCGAAGGGCCACCACCGGGCCTTGGAAACGTCAAGAGTCGGCTTTGCCAAGAATCACCGTATAACGGCGACAACGACAACAATGACAATGAAGCAAAGATTCGAATCAATTAAATTTGCCGCCAGGTTCTGGCCTGTTCCAGGCGGATCAACAGGCTTGCCCGACGCCCGTACGTGCCCACGCGCCGCAATGCAGTTACTCACACGCTTTTGGTCCCGAACTTGGGGGCTTGAGACCCTCGGTGGCAAAACGATAGCAGGCGAGAAATGGTCACGAAAAGAGGCACGAGAAGAACGGTAATCTGTGTTTAATGCTGGGGCGAAGAAACGACGAGGAGCGGAAGGCTTTCGGGGAACTGAGGCTGGCGGGAGTGGAAAACGAAGGAGAGAAACGCTGTATGAGCCCGGCGAGCATCGTGGATGGAGCGGAAGGAACAGGCAGGATTGAACGTTGTCGTCGCCAGCCAATCCGTCAACGAGTTAGCAGCTCGTCAGCAGTCAGCACGACCCCCCAGAAAGGAATAAGAGAAGGCTCCATGACGTGTTATAATAGTAATAGAAGGAAACCCACCGAAAGAAAGAAATTTGTAAAAAGGGGGCGCTCGCAACATAAGAGAGAGCCGCGGTGCATTCTTAGTAGTAGTAGTAGTAGTAGTAGTATTTGTTATTGTACTATTTGCAGCAGCAGAAAAGCCATGCCCACCAAGACCACTCAGTCAATCACGATCAATACCACGAGCGCATCAAGACGCTGTCATCGTCGCTGCCGAAGGCCTTAGGCTGCAGTGACAGGTCAAGCGATGATAGGTCACTTTACAGTCGTTACGCATGCCAAAAATCCGTTAAGCCCACATCGTTACAACTATCGTCGGGAAGCCTAAAGTAAGGCCTCGAAGGAACTCGACGGCAAGGATAAGAAGAAATGGTATGTTATCTAAGAAAGATCGAAACACATTCCTCAGTTGGTTAGTAGTCATTCAAAACATGATTCCCAGAAAGAGGAACGATGATTCGGAGAGTCAGGTAGCTGCTAGTTACACCTCTCGCCTTTAGCCGCCAGCATTGCCTTGCTACGTACGTCGTTCTGCCTCGCCGACGATCGTGTCGCCAACAAATTCAGCCAGCCAACTTACCAGCCACTACTACTGACAGCAACACGAGTGAGCGACAAAGAACTGGTAGTAGCGGCGAAAATCTGGCGTTGCCGCCATTATACTCCTCCACCGTTGTTCCCACGATTTTCTCCTGCCGCTCATTTGCTCGTGGCGTCGTGGTTGTCGTAGTGATGGTCGTTGTCCTATTGACTTGACGTGGTTTTCCGCCGAAACCATCATCGACACAGGGGCGCTCGCCTACCCGGCCCCCTCTTCGTTGAGTTCGTCGCACCCACATCTTCACCCCAAGGCTTCGTTGGCCTGCGGTATAGACGCTGGCGACGCGACGGTTGGGTAGTTGTTGTTGTTGTTGCTAATGTTGCTGCTGCTATTGTTGTTGCTAATGCTGCTACTATTGTTGTTGTTGTTATTGCTGCTATAGTCGTCGTTGTTGTTATCGCCGTCGAGGCGCGTAAATCTGAAAGCTATAAATAAGCAACGCCGAAAGGAAGTGCGCATAAGAAGACGACAGTGGAAGTAGCGGTGGTGGCATCGGTGGCGGCGGCGGCTACACGGCACCAGCGGAAAAGTGCCGAAGCAAACGAATTTTAACGTTTCAACAAAATAGCAACGAAAGTATGGCCAGAGCTGCTGAGCCACGAGGGAACGAGGGAGGCCCAAGTGGCCGCGCCGAACCACAACACAAAAGGCCGCACTCCGCTCCGCGTAAGGTCGGCGAGATCTGGCTGGCTAGAAGTATTTTCAAGGGGGCGCAATTCTTCTTCCCCCCCAACGGCTTCGGAATCCCCCAAGACAAGCCTCACCGCTTGCTCGACCGTCCGGATTATGGCCAGACAGAAACACATTTCCACAGACACCCTTCAGAATATGCAAACCCAAGTGCCCACGCACCTGGAGCCTGCGTCGAGACGTTGGCGGAACTCCGTGCGTTCGCAAAACTATGGCAGATGCAATATGCAAAAGACGCCAGATCTTTTCAAGGGCTCCTTAGAAAATAGCACCCTTGTGGGTTGTTGACCTTATGACAGACGAAGCTGATTGAATTAATTTTTAGGCCGGCTTTTGGCCCTTTATGTCAAAGGAGCTCTTCGACTCTCAAAGCCCCAACTTGTGAGAGTTCTCATCTAGTATGTAATCGTGACAACCCCACCAGCGATGAAGCTACTTCTGCGGGCGCACATCTGCGACGCAGGTGCCTCATGCAGCACCCGCGCACACTGTGAACAAGGAAGTATGGGATATGACAATCCCGGCCACCAATCACTCTAAATCAAATATAGCGATGGGCCCTTCGTTCTAGCAAAAAGAAGACACGCGTAAGTAAGAGGACATTCTCCTTGAAGGACGGCCAAGAGAGCTGGGTGGTAGTGGAGACAAATAAGATACCAGTACGTTCTGCTTAAACGACTTAATGCCAATTTCAGGTTCACGCATGTCCCCTCGGACAGTCAGTTTTAGCACCATATTTGTCATGATATACCACGGAGCCCGTTAATCATCTTTTTCGCAGCGCGGCCGAACGGCTGACGGCGTCTTTTAAAACAGGCTCTTTTGTATTGCTCACTTGACGTACAAAACCGCTGTTAACACTCTTACTGGAAGGCCATACTTTTTTAAGGTCACTGAAATGCGTGACAGGCCTGCGTCACTGGCAGTCATCGGTGACTAGTATGAGACTCGGCAAACCCCTTCAAACGTCAGGCTCTTCCGTCCTGAGGAGGTGCGTCGATAAGTGCCCAGCTACTATAGCCCGCCCTATCTCGTTTCTTTACCTCGACCGCCTCTTTGCAGGCGCCGCTTAAACATTCAGATCTTTTTATTTCAAGGTTCGTCTCCAAATCCATAATACTATCCAGGTAATTGCACCGTATAGCTAGCATTCGGGCGTTGTCATCATATGGGCAATTCGTTTCGTCAGGCTGAGACCCTGCACATCTCCGAACGCGGCCCTTGTGAAGGACGCACGCCGGGTGCTCGACGTCGTCGGATTTTCCCGAGTCGCACAGGACACATATGTCGGCTGTGGCTTTTTTATACCGTCCGTGTACACCAGAAACTGTCCGTGTCCCGTCAACACTTAAGTGGCGTAGTACGACACTTCTCCATGCCGGCAGCTGTACCAGGGCCGAGGGTCCGGAACCAGTTTTTTCGTCCGCAGGGTTCGCCTGTCGGCCGTCCAGGTGCTTCACTCGTCCTGCCAAGCATCCACAGTGGCCTCTCTAGCCGTGCTTAGATAGAGATTCCCGTCAAGTGACTGATCGTTTCTTTCCCCGACGGGCAGGTCATACGGCAGCATTCGGGCGAGATCCGGTAGGGCTATTCGTATTACCTTAGCAGCTGCTCTGGGATCTTCTAGTAGAAGCACGCTCACCTTGCCATTCTTACGGCAATCTAAATTTTGACCAGTCACGGGCAGAGACCCCTAATGCGTAGAAATGCTGCGCCGAAACCGCCTTGCACATAGTCGAGATAAGGGTAGTAGTGCCATACCGAGCCTGTCGAGGTGAAGGAGGAACCCGGAATTTGGAGAGTGAGGGGGCACCTGGTGCCAGTACCGCTGCTGGAACTGACCGTGCAGGAGGCATTCTTTGAAGGAGGCATTCTTTGACTATCAGCCGCTGTGACGATCGAAGCGCCCTCTTTTCCTTGTATCTTCAACGGCATGTCTTTGTGGTTGCACACACGGTCACCGCTGCGATGAAGCTCCCTACAAAAGTTGGCTGGTAGTGCGAGCCTCACTACCTATCCACTAAAAATTAGTCGTATCCCCGTCCCTCCAACCCAACTGGGGACTGCTTCCGCATCGCATCAAACAGTTAAGGTGTGGCCCTGACGGGTGTGTTCCTTGGGAGACACGCGGGCGACTTAAATCGTTCTTATTTTTTCTGTAAAATGGCTTTAAAGGCTTCAGCTATGGTGTTTCAACACAAAGGCGACTTTGTGATTTTTGCAGAAATCACTTAAGTAAAAAGCCGGTGCATTCACTAGAAACGGTAGAGGTGCGCACTGCTCCGCCCACGCTGGATACTTCAGAGCAGTGTGACCTTAGGTGTCTTCCTGTCTACCGCCTCTGAGCCCGACGCAGACGGGTCCTATTAGCGGCAAACTTAATGTTGGATTGCCATGGAGACTCCTCTCTAGGGTGACCCTGACATACCTGACGTTATTCACGAGTGTGATGTCCTGGTCATCTAGACAGAGGTAGGGAAGACTAGCGGCCCTTAGCACATCACGTTATATTCCATAGAACGGGGCTAAAGGGCTAATTATGGAGCCTCGTGGCACCTTTGCAGTCATGTTAAAATTGTTTCCGTGGGATTGTACTATTCGGTCCTGTAGGTAGTTTGATATAATTTGGTAAAAAGAAACGTTCTTCCTGTGCAGAGTGTCCAAGATGACTACCCACGGTTCTAAAAGCGTTTCGGACGTCAGGTGAGATGGCGAGGTAGAGATCTCATCTTCTCGACAGGGACTCGTGAAAAAGTTCGACCTGTGTCTGGATTTGCTTTATAGCCCCTATTTTCAAGCGAGCCCGACTAAAGCATCCTCGTCGCTGCAGTCGCTACTGTTTCTGGAAACGCCTGTATTAGCGTCGAGACCCCAGAAACCGAGACACCTTCTAAGGCCCGGCGCCTTTTTCTGTTTGAGGCGCGTCGCGGCATCCTGCATCTCATACAAAGTGAATTCTGAATGACCGTCTCCCCCCCCCTTGATAGGGGGCGCAATCGAAGCGTGGGTGATAAGGAAGAGCGCTTTGATTGCATTCCCCGTCTCCTTCATCGCGGAAAAAGCAACTCTGTTTCTTGCGCTTAAAGCGGGGAACCCCCTAACCATCTTGTATAGGCGGCCTCAGGGATCGACCTCCAGCTTCTTAAGAAAGGTCCACCAGGAACGTTTCTTGCGCCTGGAGATTTCCGTGCGCCAGAGGGCCCGCAGATTCTTGTGCTTAGCTCCGTAACATCTTGTAGCCTCTCCCTCAAACCCGGATCATCAAGCGCGGGTGAGATACCGCTGTGGTATTAGGCACTTTTGCCGTAGTTGCTTAAATGCTGCAGTCCACCAACATTTTAGCGTGCCTCGGCATTCTGGGTATGTGGCACGGCCCAGGGAGATCCCGCATGTCTTCTCTAGGAGCAGGTGAACACCCTTTCTTAAGGAAGCGAGCCTACCCTCTGGTCCTATGAGTGCCCTGAGGGACCTCCAAAGCTGTTCAGCTTCCTGGTGTCTGATAGGCGGATGCAGCGTCGGACGATTTGCCATCGCGGCAGTAGTCACGTGGAATTCGATGATAATGTGATCGCTGAGAGGTTCCTCTTCCTGTAGCACATTCCAGTTCAATTTCAGTTTAAAATCTCAACGGCCTCGACCCTCGCGTAATAGTTAAATTGATCCATGAGGTGCGCCCGGCCTTGTAAAAGGTGAACGTACCCGTGTCAATAACAGACTCCTCGGCCGTCAACCGATTGAGGACGGCGAGCCTTCTTCAGTAGTTACCGCCCCGTTAAAATCACTAGCTATGGCTAGAAGTGGAATATCCATTTAGCTAAAAAATAAGTAACAGAAGTAAACACGCCCAACGTTTGCTACGTCGATTCAAGTAAAACGATAGCCGCAGCCGTGTCCGGAGATACGGAGCTTGGTGCGACGTCCCAGTGCGATGCCCGTTGCTTTGTCGGTGACCACGAGCCGGGCCGGGAGACGGTTTTCCGCCCACCGGATGATGGGTTCGCTAAACAGCAGCAGGCCGGCTTCTGACGCTGCTCAATCAATTCACGCGCACGCGTATTCGTAGCTAAATTTGGGATGAAAATGATAAAATCGTTGACTCCTTAGTGAAACATAGTCGCAGCCAATACGATAGTTGTGTATGACTAATTGTTATTCAACTTAGGCATTGCTTTCTTGAAAATTGAGCATAAATTCCTGGTTGCTATTCAGATTCTGATTCGTTACCGTTGAATTCGGTACTGTTGCTCTCCGCAAATTGCGGTATGGAATCATACACCAAATTGCAACGCCGGTAAAATGTGTAAGGTTCATCTAAGGATTGGTGACCATCGGTAACCAAGTAGCTCTAGAAAAGAAAGTGCTGCTTACTGTGCACTGAGTAGTGGCACTGATGAACGTTCGAGCCCTAAATAGAATCCGATAGCTACGATAACTCAGGCCATACGTATATCGTGTTGCTCTTGTATACGTTTATTGCGCGCCGCTAGTAGAAGGTTTAAGTATCGCCCAAAAACTTAGGGTACGTCCGGCAAAAAAACGTAAGAAAAACCACTCTGACGATGCAGTGCGATGTTAGAGATAGGAGCCCACCCGCTATGGGGACCCGCTATGAGGGCTGTCTGTGTTCTAAAAGTAAAACGTCTCCCAACAGCGAGATGGAAAAAGTAGAGACACGCGCAATCGAACACAAACTTTGTTGCCCCGATTTGACACATTGGTTGGAAAACACATTTATGGGTTTCGTATCGGCAAAGGCTCAGTTTCAAGCATGTTTTGTATCGGCGAAGGCTTAGTTTCATGCATTCATTGAAGTAAACGGATAATACGTATATCCATTACACTAAACGGATATACGTACACGGATATACGTACACGGATATACGAACACTGGGTTGACTTGATTTACTCTCGGTTGATTTACCAATTTCGATTAGGAAAAGTCGAGTAAAAATAGGTGACAAACTAATCTCTCCAGAAGTCCTAAGATAAACTTAACTACTACTAGCAGGAGTCGCTTCGGAAAGCTTCCCACAATCATCACAACTGCAGATTTGCGCAACTCGGGGGATACACTGCAACCGCTAGATCAGTTATGACTCTAGTATTAACAACTCGTACGCAAGACACGAGGCCAGGCTTGTCCACGCTTTCCACAAATACGCATAGGGCTGTGTCGTTTATTCTGAGATTGAATTAAGCAACAGTGCGTTCTGCCTGTTTTGTGCGCGATGCTGTCTCATGGAACGCACGAATTCTTCAAGCGCACAACTCACCACACCACCGAGGAGAAAACAGTCGGTAGTTCCGCACGCTACGACGTGCTTTCGACGCGCTACGTCGTGGTCGACAGCCTGCGCCCCGCTATTGGTGGCCGCGTTTACGCTTCCGGTCGGGTAGGCGACAGAAGCCATACAAACACACATAGATACACATACAGATCGATATACATATACATAAACCCACATACACACACATATACACAACCGCCGTTGTGAGTCCATGGTCCTCGTCGTCGTTGTCGTCGTCTACGAGATGCAATCCATCGGCTTCGTTCTCTGCCGGTGCGCTTTAGTCAGCGGTTCTTTAGCAAATCGTCTTTAGTACTCCGCCTTCGAGCTGCCTTTGCTGAGTTGTTGTTGTTGTAGCCATCATTGTTATTGTTGGTATTGTTATTTGCTATAGGTTCTGCTGTTTCTGTTATTGATACTGTAGCTGGTGGTCTCGCTGCAGCCATTGCGTTTGCTGTTTGCTTGTTGTGTTTTGTATCGTAGCTGTTATCGTTAGGGCGTGCTCTTTTCTGGCCACACAGGCAGCCGTCTCCATCGCAAGGATCCGCGAACATCAACGCATTTACCAGTGTAGCAGAACGTATTATATCGTCACAGAACGTATCGCCAAACCACGACGGTAGGAATTCGAACGCGCAGTTAGAGTGCGTGTCGCTTGGCCCGAATCGTCCACTGCCGAGGCTGTTACGAAAATAATCACACGGGTGGCAATCACCAGAATAAGGGAGGACACAGCTGCGAGCCATATCACTTTGCACGTATGTTTAAATCCAGGACGGCGATCAATATTCTGAAGGACGCGCGTTGAGTTCCCCTTGTCTTGACCAAACACCCACGAATGTTTGCGTTCCGTCAGCAGGCTGGAATCTAGCATGAATTTATCTCTGTTAGCTTGAAGCATTGAAACAATGAAAAAGTCCACCCATAGCGCAGAATGCATTTGAATTGAATTGAAAGCTATTGGTAGTAATAGTAGTATAGTACGTAATGGCGTTAACGTATTAAAACAGTATTTGTAACAAAATTGTGACATTGAGGCCATGCGTGCGAATAAACATTCACATGATTTATTTACACACCAGATTGGGTAAAATATACAATAGTACGATCGATATCACTACAGTCTCGTAATTATATTAATATTAAAAATCGTTCAGTGCCAGCTTTGTTAGAGGGGATTGCATTACACTCACTGCCATGATATCTTACGCATATACCATAACAATTTTTACAAACACATGTGTCACAGGGTTCATGGCAAGCGTCTTTCTGACATAGAAGGTGATGAAAACCGTGCACAGCAAAGCGGGTGGTCATGTGCCTGTTTGTCCTGCTCGTGCCCTTCCATTCTGACCTAACCATTGCATCTGTCATATAAAAATGTGGATCGATCTCTGCCATTTTCTCTTCATATCGCCGTATGAACTCGCTGTATGCAGGGGTGTCTGGAAGCGCAAACTGTTTTTTGACCTGTTCCACGAATAGTAGAGCATCGCACAGCAAATACGTTAGGCGGTTATTTGCTGACGTATGTAAACCTAGTACCCGCTTTAAATAAGCTGGTTTCACACGATCGAGAGCACCGAGTTGAGCTTAGTTTTGCCCATACAAGCTGGATCCCGTATGATGCAATTAGCGCTATTTTTATATCAAATAGAGCTAGCGCTGCCTTAATCGAGAGCATCTGGGGCTTCTTTCAATCAAGGCTTTTCGAGACCTCTCCTCTATATGTGCAGCGAAGGTCTTGGCTGAGGGGGTCACTGTGATACCGAGATATGTGAACTTATTTACATAGTTCAGGTCTTGTCCATTTAACCTAAGTGTATCGGTCACGGCCAGCCTGCCCGCGTGCCTGAACTTCATAGCTTCTGTCTTCTGCATATTTATTTCAAGGCCTACTACGTTCACGTATGCCGACAAAGTGGCCAGCGCATGTTGCAGATGGTATCTGCTGCTACTGTAGAGTACTAGATCGTCGGCATACATAATTATCTTGACAGCTGGGTGTCGGGTCTGTAAACGTGTTGGTAAATCGGCTACCAGTAAACAAAAAAGCAAAGGGCTGAGATTATCGCCTTGGGCAAAGCCTGTCGTTTGTTCTATGCTTGGGTGCTCCGCTACACCGTCGTCCAAGATGATCTGATTGGATTGTAGCACGTCCTTCATCAATGTCAGCATCCGTATTGGGACCCCGATTTCGGCGAGTTTAAGCAGGACTCGAGTTCTTGAGCCTGAATCAAACGCGGCTCGGAAATCCACAAATACGCTGTAAAAAAACAGTCCCTTTCGTGACAGGGTTTGCTCTATATCTGCAAGGAGGATTGCACATGCAGTTAGTGTTGACCTCTGCGCACGAAAGCCATGTTGTTCGTCTGGTAATGCCTTTTTGTATTCGACGAACGACGTTAGACGAGCGGCTAGGAGGCTTGCAAGCAGTTTGTAAGCGCAGCTTTTTTTGGCAATGCCCCGCCAAGAAGAGGGCTCGGTCCGCGGTCCCTTGCCCTTTGGAATAAGTGCCATAACGCACTGTCTCCACGCTGATGGTAGTCGACCGTTGTAAATGCACCTATTAAAAAGCGCGGTCCAGTGTGCGGTCATTGTGGCTGCCTGCTGCAGATGCTCATTACAGATGCCATCTGGCCCAGGTGCTTTGTTTCTCGGGAGTTGACGCAGTGCCTCCGCCACTTCTTGGACGGTGAAGTATTCGTCCAGTTGAGGAATAAACATTCGTATGTGTGTAAGTGTCGTGAAAAAAATTACAAGTAGTGGGGGTGATGCACTAGCTGTTTTGCAACACAACAACACTTGAAATAACTTTGCAACAAAATAGAATATATGTATGGGTTCTGTGTATATTCTCTTTAGCTATTCTTTAGCGCTAAAGTAAAGCGGCGGCTGCTACTACTGCTGCTGCTAACGTACATGCGAACGCAGACGAAGATCAAATGGCGTAGTGGCTAGTGCCAATCCGCACAGCAAGTGCAAGGAGTATGTTTTTTCAGCATATAAGCACATGTGCATAGGCACGTGCAATAACGATTTTGCTAAACATGCGGATAGCCCGCTGCTTTGCTGTTTGGGCCTATTCCTTTTGACGACGATATCTTCGGAGATCGATAAGACGTTGAAAAACGAGTATAAGTTTGTAATTAATTGTCGTGGTGACACTTTCGTTGCTAGAGATCTAGAATTTCATTGGTAGGGAATAGTCATGCATTTTTTGTGGTCTCTATTTACCTATCCTGTTTCTTTGTTCCAGTACGCTATAACTGTTGATCATTGACTAAAGGTTATCCCCCTTCACCCCCCTCCTTTACGCAAATAGGAGCGCTGTAAAAAGGCAAACAAGCCACCATAATGAGTCTTCGAATTCTAACTTCTCGACGGACAGGAAACTGTTTAAAAAATGTAAACATTTTTTAAGGCCGTTGTTTACAGGATAGTCTAGAAATTAAATTTACAGACCATCCTCCGTCCCCTACGGGCTTGGCACTTAGCCTGAGGTATATCTTCAATGCACAGAGGGCCGGATGTGTTGAGGTATATCTTTAATGCACAGAGGGCCGGACATGTTAAGATATCTAGGGCTCCCCAACAGTCCTTGTGGCAGCATGGCCGCTGACTCTCAGCAGCGGTATGGTTTATTATCTATTCGCTCAAAGAAAATTCGACCAACAACAGGAATCGAGTCAGTCGATCATTGTTAGCTGAAGTTATGTGGTCGATTGAAGAATGATCGACTGACGACCGATCGTCCACTTAGCTAAATGTGATTGTGTAACATTGATTGACCGACGTCATTGACCCTAGTTAGCTGATAATAAGGTCATATGGCTTCTCCTGCCGAGGAATGCATAGATACGTAGGCAGGTAGAACGAAAGAAAAAGAAGAGGAAGGGAAAGAGAGAGAGAGAGAATTACAATCAAAACTAACGCTAATTTGACGGAACAACAAATAAGTATTGTGCAGCAACGCAACGCATGTCGCTGTGTCCGCATACCCACGAAGCTATTAGCTTGACTCTTCAGGTCGGAGGCGATGGTGCTGTCGTTGTAGTCGCACCGTGACAGGAGCTTATCGGGCGTATGTCGCTTGGTTCACAGCGCAGTGGGTTGTTCGACGCGCGACGCCTGTTTGCTGGACTTCGAATGAGAGCCGAGATGTGATGACGCTGACATCGGAATTGGTAGTGGGCGCATGCAGTGGCGGCGGAGGCAGCCGCAGCAGCAGCGTCGGCGATGTCACACGAGACGAACGAGGGGTCCACGAGGCGGTCCACGAGGGACTGACAGCCACAAGGCCGGGAAGGCCAGCGTTCGAAGGTCCGCCTGCCTGGCGCTCGCTAACGTCGTTCGTCCGACGTGCTTTGCGATACGACCTGCCTTGCCTTGCCCTGCCCGGCCCAAGTAACCAACCAACCACCTCAGCAGAGTTCACCGTCTACAGTCTCCAGTCGCTACTGGCTGGCGGCTGTCAATGGCTGCGCCTGCTGCGGCGCTGCTACGCCCGTCTCACTGGATGGATCCAAACGCGCACTGCCGCCGCTTCGTTGTTGATATGCGACCGTATGCCGTCGTTGCTAGTGCAGGTGTGAATGCACAGAGCCAATGGAAGTGGCAGAAACATAATAGATCACTTTGTGTGTGTGTGTGTGTGTGTTCGTGAGCGTGTACGTGTATGTGTATGCGAGTGTGTGGCCTTATGGCTGTGTAGGCTGACCAAAAATAGCTGGAATCTCCGATCGATATCCGATTTATCTCGCCCTCGACCCCGCGCCAAAATCGAACGTGACTGCTCCCCCCTGCTTTTAACAACTCTCCCGCCTCGGGGTTGTACCCACTGTCGTAGGGGTAGGGCGGCAGTAATGTTGCCGCTTGCCGGCGATCTCTGTTGCTCTTGTGGTTGATTCGATGTCACGCCGCAGGCTCGTTCTCTGGCATCGCCAGAATTTCCCGTTCCGTTAGTATCTGGCCGAATGTTAACTCCCGAAGACCGGAGATCTCTGCCATGTCCCCTTGCAAGAGCTCCCTACTGAACTTCCTGTTGTTAAGGAATTGGGAATCGGATATAAAGACTTCAAAAACCTTAGGGAATCTCGTATCCTACATCTCTTACACTTGCGTATCGCTGCAGTCGCACAGTCGTGGCGGGCCCTGTCGAGCCCTTTGCCAGCGAGTCTTTTACTCCTGTTCAAGTTCCGTTCATTCCTTCCTTCTGCCACTTTTACGGCGCCTACCGCAAACAGCTTATCATCCGTAATAGGCAGACCCGTTTCTGTCTATGTGCACGAGGTTCCCACTGTAAGGGACACTCGAATGTCGCCGATGCCACTTCCTCTGCCGGTCGGCTGAAAATGCTTTGACAGTGTCTGTCAAAGCGCTCTGTTCCTTCTAATCCAACTAAATCGAGATGATGGTCGGAGGCCTTTGTTGTGTCACGCGAAAACAACATCCAACTCCTACTTCTCTGTACCGCAAAAACCAGACGAAATTCAATTTCGTCGTGCGTGTGCCCCAAAGCACAATCCCGTTCAGATTTGTCGGTCAGAAATGTATTTTTTTAACTGGTTCCAATGCCAGGTAAAGACTATTGTACAGTGTTTATACCATGTTGCCTTGTGACTCTCATTAGTTTTAGCACTTCAAGCGTGAACTTCGTAACGCCAAGGCTAATTTTTATAAGACGTGCTTTAGGCAACTCCAGGGTGGCACTTTCAAATTTTGGAACTTTATTAATGGTTCGTGTGGCAGAGCCAGAAAGTCGATGGAACTTCCCACTACTCTGGAAGCCAGTTCTGGGCTTGCGACTGACCCAACGGATATAGTGACGGAGCTAAATCACCATTTTGCTACGGTGGGATCCAATACAGTAAAGGCTCTTCAAGTCAAGGAAAACGTTCAGTCAGCTCTGGAAGCCACTTGGTTTAAGAAAGATTTGTCATTCTCTTTTTTGCCAGAGGTACAGAGACATTTAGAATCTACGAAGGCTTCCTGGGGCTGCAGGAATCCCAGACCGATTGCTAAAGCTGTCCTTCGTCACTCTTTCTCGTCCATTGGCGCATATTATAAACCGTTCCCTGACTACTGGTGTTGTTCCCGTTAGACTAAAGGTGTCCACAATTATTCCCTTATTTAAAAAAAAGGGCGATCGTAAAAATCCGAATAATTACTGACCAATTTCTTTAGTGAATTACCTCTCAAAGCTATTTGAAAAGGTAATTAAGTCCAGGTGCGAAAGGCACCTTAGTTCGATTGGTTTCTTTTCAAGGAATCAGTTTGGATTTCGTAAGGCACGCTCAACGGAGCTTGCCCTCGCTCATCTATATCAGGAGGTCGCAAATTCTTTCCAGGACAACCAACTTTGCCTTGGCGTCATTTTGGATGTTTCTGCCGCCTTTAACTGTGTAAATCATTCGTTGTTCTTACATATGCTCGAAAAACTTGGTTGTGATAGCACTGCTGTGTCTTGGTTTAGGTCATACCTAGCGGAGAGGCAGCAGGCGGTAAAGGTAGGTTGTTTTGAATCGCCCTTAGAAGAACTAAACATCGGGACGCCGCAAAGGTCAATCTTAGGACCGTTTATGTTTATCTGTTTGATCAACTTCATTATTGAAGAGATCGCGTCAGAAGGGTCCTGTACGCCCATCGTCTATGCTGATGATACGACCTTACTTTTTCGTATTCAACCATCTGCGATACAGGCTGACGTACAGAAGGCTATGCAAGTAGTAGAGTATGTTGTTCTTGGGTTTAAAAAATTCGGTCTGGTGATAAGTGCAACCAAAACTGGACTCATGTTGTTTCACTCTGCCAAAAGGGCCCCGCAGGTTCAAATGCTGAAGCTTAATGGAACGGAAGTGAGACTTTCCTCTACTATCAAATGTCTGGGCTTAACTTTACATGAGGCGCTTAGATGGCATGATCACTTAGACGTTATTACGCGTAAATACTATGCAGTAATTTCATCTATTCGTCGTCTACGAGAACTAGGAGTGCCTGTCGAGGGTCTTCTTATGGCGTATAAAATGCTATTAGTGCTAATTTTTTTGTTATGGTATTTCGATTTGGGGATTTCATAATAAAGGTGTAACTCATGGAGCCGAAGTCATTCAGAATGGTGCCCTCAGGGCAGTATTTAACCTGCGCCGCAGCGATACGGTTCGCAAGTGTTTTCAAGACTTAAAACTTTTACCACTTAGGGATATTTACAGTGTAAAAATTGTCATGCTTGCATTTAAGATGTATAGAAGAATTTTTCCGGATGATGCTGTTTTTCCTATAAGAGCTACTTTTAGACGCACAACTCGACGTGCAACGGAATTTGTGAGGCCAGTAGCTCTAAAGCAGTCCACTCGTCATGCTCTCGCATACACCCTGTCGACAATCTGGACCGAACTTCCCAAAGAAATTCGTGTACTTACCTCAGTCAGATTATTTAAACGTAAGGTGAAAATATGGGTAACGCTACTGGCTGGCGGCTGTCAATGGCTGCGCCTGCTGCGGCGCTGCTACGCCGGTCTCACTGGATGGATCCAAACGCGCACTG
The DNA here is from genome assembly GCA_003439945.1 of Dermanyssus gallinae. Lineage (NCBI taxonomy): Eukaryota > Metazoa > Arthropoda > Arachnida > Mesostigmata > Dermanyssidae > Dermanyssus > Dermanyssus gallinae. The sequence goes on along the minus strand of QVRM01002970.1, from coordinate 26,896 downwards.
CCGCCGCTTCGTTGTTGACATGCGACCGTGTTGAAAAGTGACGCCCCACCTGTTTGACAATTCCGGGCGCTTCGTTGCTACTGCAGCCTTCAAATCTTCGAGTTGTCTGCAGTAGACGACGGAGTTAATCGTCTGACCCATTGGAAGCAGCTCAAAATACACGACGCCCTTACAGTCCCACCAGCAGCACAGCATAACCTTCTTCTGATGAATTTCGGGTTTAGGGATAGCTGCGGCCTGAGAACCTCTGGGGACCCAACTTCTTTTCTGTGTCACGTTTCTGTAGAGTATCCATTTTTCATCGCCGGCTATCAATCTCCTCAGAAATGGCTCCTTCGAGTTCTTCCGGAGGAGTGCGTGACAGGTATCGACTCGCCCTTCAAGCTGCCTATCATTGAGGTCGTGTGGTAGCCAGATATTCCGCTTGCACGAGAAACCTGCATCATGGAGGCGATTCCAAACGGTCCCGTGGGAGACTCCCGTTACATCTTTAATTTATTTTATGGTCAAACCTGGTTTCGAAGTAACCAGGCTTATGACTTCGTCGGTCTCCACAACATTGGGTCGTCCTGACCTCGGTTCATCTTCGAGATTGAAGTTTCCTGCTTTGAAACAGGGCGAATCGCTTTTCGACTGTGGATTTGTGTTTTCGCCGTAGACTGCATATATCCTCCGGGTTGTTTGCGCTGCACTTATGCCTTCACGGTAGGAGAACAACATAATGTGTCGAAAATGCGTATTTTTGTCCTCCATTGCAAACGGCTGCCAATTCCGCAAACGAAACGGTAAAGTTGGAACCGGAGTACCGTCGCGCTGCCACGGGTCTGCTCCTGAATGTAAACACCCAGCCGCACTCTCAGGCGGCCCTGCTGCAGAGCGCGGGAATTTCAAAAATGTGGTCCAGAAAGCCGACGAACTTTTTGACTTACCTAATACATACATACATTGACGTAGCACACGTTATGTCCGTTACCTTGGCATCTTAGGTTTGCGTCGGGTAACATAGCTTTAGTGAATGGCGTTTTGACGCTGTGTACTTTCAAAAACTCAAATTAAAAACCACTTTCTTAAAAATCGTTTTAATTCTAGGTCTCGGCGTAGAAAGTGCCGAAGTAGTAACATAATTTTAATTATAATATAGTAAAAAAATACTTATAAATTTAATCCTTGAACCTAAGAGTATGCACAAAGAATTGACAGCACTCGGACTAAGTTTGCTTGTGAGTCTCACACTTGTCGCTGCTGATTGCTGCCGGCTCATGTGCATCATATATTCCCAAAGCCTCCCATATTAAAACAGAAAAAATCAGGTGTTGTCTGTTTTTGGACAGGTATGCACCCGTTGACGACGGTGTGCAACTGCATTTTATCCTTCCTCCAAAAAAAAAACGTTTAAAGATACAATTATCTCAATACACCTTTGTGTTGTACAGGTAAGTTGCCGTAACTTGAGACTTGTTTGAGGAACGCTACCGTTGTCTACTTTCATTGCAACTAGTTTTGCTAAATGTAGAAGGAACCGTGGCATCATACATTTATAAAAAAACGAGCAGATACGTAGGCGTAGAGAAGAAGCATGATATGTTTCTCTTCTGCGCATATTCAGACACCTTTTAACCAAAGAACAATAGTCATTATAATGATATTGTTTGAAATAGTTAATTAATTAGTTCATACTCACGTGTACGTTCATATGACGAAGAATGATACCTAATAAAGTAACTAGAACTGCATTAAAAAGAAGGGTGGATTAAAAATAAATAAAGAAAGACAGAAATAAGAACATTAGTAACATTAGCCAGTTACATTTGTAGGGCGAGGCTACCTGCGCATGACAGAGAAAAATAGCAGGTACGTGTGTCTTCCGTTAAGTTGACGCAATACGTGTTCGGACATCATGGCGTTCCCATTGCAAATTTTAAGGATTGAGAGGCAGCGAAGTGTTATTACATTTCAAACCCCGGAAGATATTCAGCCGGCAAATATTTATTGCAGGATAAGATCGAATACGAAGGAGACTGTGTTTGTCACGGCTGAACTCATCGACAAGGTGAACGACCTAATGAGAAGTGATCGGCTTGTCCTAATGCGAGTGTTGGCAGTGTGGCGGGGTCCAGTTTTGAAACAGTAGAGACAATTTTGCACAACAACTTGGGTTACCAAAAAGTGTATACACAGTGGGTTCTGAAAAAGCTCAGCAAAATGCAAAAGGGTGTATGGGGGGGGGGGGCACTACAACACATGTTCGGGTATATTGAAGACTCCGCTTTTTTGGAGTTGCGGATCGTCATTGGTGACGAGAGTTGGTGCCATCCTTCTGAGCCAAAGACGAAGTGGAACAGCATGCAATTGAAGCATTGTCGTTGTCACCATTTCCTAAAAAAATCAAAGCTGTGCGTTCCGCCGCCAAAGTGAGCTCTTCGCCGTTTTTTCGACGTCCGAGGCCGATACTAATCAGATTCCTCGGACACTGAAAAACCGTTCTACCAAGAGTTTGGGGAAATGCATTGAGGCGCTCACGAAGCAAGTGATTCGGCTTCACGTAATGCGTGTCCAGGATCACAAAAAAGTACCTGCCAAGTTCAAGTAAGCCAAGTTCACTCTACAGCAGACGGACATGTCTGCCTGCGACTTACGCCAGTTTGGTCGGCTAAAGCATCTTAGTAGAAGGCGCTCCAACTTGGATGATGAACTAAGGGAAACAGTGGAAGGACTGGCTCTCTGCATAGCTGCAGAAACTCTAGGAACAGAAAATCGATCAGCTCGTAAAACAGTAGGACAGTTGTGCTCAGGCCTCTAGTACTTTTGAAGAAAACCTTAAACTGTACCCACAGTACCGTTTCCGACTTTTTAATTTGAACACTATATAATAAATTTATATACTGTTCGTATATCACTTATGCGTCAGCATTTCGCCAGCGACTCTACTCACGGCGCTGTGTTGACCTCTTGGATCAAAACTGAAATACTCTGCCGTACCTTTTACTTTCCGCGGTGTTTTTTTCTCCGTGATAAGGTCTCAAGGCTCTATCTTCTCCAAAGCAAACGACATTTCTCTTTCCCAGCTTTTTCTGTTTATATATATATATATATATATATAATTGTATGGTATCATTCTATTTTATTTTTTAAAAAATCATTATTATATTTGGATATACAATTTAAGTCATGTCACCTCAAGTTACCAACGCCGGATGGTACTAAACGGTTAGCGTTACGTCTATGGACAGCATCTAGGGCAAAAAGGATTAATTCTTGGCGTTACCTGTATCGATTGTAAACCTTTCGCAGCAATTATGTTGTTAGTAGACCTACCGACCCAGCGCGTTCACCGCAAAGGATACAAATTATGAGGCAAACGCTAGTGACAAATGACAGAACGGTAATGCTATAATTTTTCTCTTTACTTGAGGTGTAGTAGTCAGCGACACAACTCAATCCAGCTTGCGAAAAAAAGTTTTTGAACATCATGGTTACGGTTTTCCCGAATTGGCTCAAATTGCAGGACTGCAGCTACTGCGGTATTAGCTACTAAACTATCGTCAACACTAAGTTTCACATGGCATGCAACAAGTGAGTAATTATTGCTCAAATACGATACCCTGAAGATTGTGAGATTCAAAATAATTTTATTAGTATCTATGTGTCCGCCTGCTCCGGGCTCTCGAGCGGATTGCGTGAAAAGAGAAGCAGAGGTGGGCCAAAGGTGGGTTAGAATCGCATTGGGGAGTAAAACTGCAGGAATAAAGCTTTTGCCGGTTATAATGCCGGCCCGTCGTCCACGTATGATACCAGTCCACTACAGTGGAGCTCTTGGAAGCAACCCGCCGTCCTCCATGACTATGCGTGCGTAAAACAATGCCGAGCTCCGTAGGCTCGGAACTCTGGGAGCACACTTGATCATTACACAGTCGGTCGTTGCGTGCAGTTTATATCGTCAGTACAGCAGCTTTCCATAGCAGATATATATATATATATACCTGGCTTTCATCACCTGGCTTTCATCTCCCAGAAACCTGCCGGGGTGATTCGATGACCAGCGATGAACCGAGTGACGACGTGACTTGAGGCTAGTAGGCCACTTAGCCAGGAGGGGGGGGGGGGGGCAGAACAGAGAACACCAGTCTCCCGGCTCTTTGCTCGTCACGCGAGCCTCCTTTGGCGAGAAAAAATCGCCAAGTCCGTTGTATCGTACATGCCTTCTCATCGCTTCTTGCTCCGCAGAGAGAATGACGACGTCTCCCAAGGTAGTGTTGGGACGAGGCCATTCAATAATCGGCGCACATGGTAGTGTTGCCGCGCTGACTCGCTGGGTCTGGTATGCGCTGCAAAAAAAGGCAGGCAAAAGACAATTGCTACCGCTACAGGTTTCTCCTGTAGAAAACAAAGCTTTCATTCGGTACACAAACTACCCAACTGCTTGTACCACTGCTACTACTAGATATCGGGTTGATTTGTAGCTGATGCTGCTGTCCTGCTAGATCGTGTTGTGTTTTGTTAGACGAGATGCCTCACACATGTCAATGCTTGTCATAGGTGGTCAGCTTTCAAAATACGGTGCACCATAGGAAAGAAAGCGTCTTCTTCCTACTGCACAAGAGCAAGGTGCAGCATGCGAGACCCAGCATGTTGTTTGATGAGAACAGACACTAGCTTGGTTGGATAACTCTGTGAGTGACCCGAGCTTCGCAAAGATTAGTTACGTCGAAGCCGCAGTGCCTGCTTTCCAGCGTAAAGGCTTGGATATTCGGAAATAAGGTGGTGGCGTCAAGCTCCGCCTATCGTATACATCCTATCCGATGTCCGAAGATAGTCCGAGCCCATCCGGATGGGCTCGGCCTGTTCCTCGATGACTGCACGTTACGGCCATTGCATGCTGCCTTTGAAGCGGTGGACGCTCCAAAGGATATTCCAGGACGCATGAGCACCGACGACGCAGGAGTCATGCGCGCAGAATCATCGCACAGCACCCAGCGCTCATCATCGTAACTCGTCATCATTAAAAATATCATCGCCTATCATGGAAAAGCAGATCGGCCGAAAAGAAAGCGCCACTATTTCTATCAGCAAGAACCTGGCCCATCCTCCTACACCTCATACTCCTCATACCACCGCAATCCTAGGTTCATCTCTACCCCACCACAGCCCACCATTATCACCATCATCATACATGACATCCGAACCAACCGCACCCCCAGCAGCAGCACCATTTATGCATTGAGTCGGTATGTAGTTCGTTAACAAAAGCATCAGCGACTAATATTGATCAAACCAGTAATGCAGCAACTATATGTATATATATATATATATATATATATATATATATATACATATATATACATATATATACATATATATATATACATATAGTATATATACATATATATATATATATATATACATAATATGTATATATACATATATATACATATACATATATATATTATATATATATATACTATATATATATATATATATATATATATATATATATATATATATATATATATATATATATATGTCAAGTAGCAGCGGCATTAGCAGTCACAACACAAGTGCTACCCGTTCAGGATCGGGAAGTCTCTCAGCCCCATGTGCGTCGATTGCAGCGATGGACTCGAAGACACCCCAGAGCACACGTGTCTCCGCTACGTTTTTAGCAGGACCAACACCGAATACGCTCGTTTAGCTTCTAGTACATTCATGTACTATGCTTTTGCTAAGGATGTGCAAAAAAACTGCGTTCTTCGACAGCGCCTAGGTTTCGATATCTAACGTGGAAAAACCGACGCTGCTGCTGCTGCTCCGGTTCGAAGCTTGAAAGCTTTAAAAGTAGTCCTGCCCCCTCCCGCCCCAAACTTGACGATGTGCGGCGATGACTGAAAGCTTCCGCGTTTAGAAGGTACTACTACTACTACTACTACTATTACTACGGCCAACCCGTTCGTTACCTTGAATAAGTATAAACAGAAACAGCAGCAGAAGCAGCAGCAGCAATATGGAAAGCTGCAATGATTGATCCAAGGTGGCCCAGCATTCGAACGGCCCGGGCTGCAGCTGCTTAAATGGAACCCCCCTTAGCATGCACGGCCAACGATCGGAAGACTCATAGGCCGCCAGTCTGTAGGGCCGTAACACAACAAAGCAAACAAGCCAACGAAGGAAGGAAGAAAGGAAGGAACCAAAAGGACGCAACGAAACAAAAAGCGAGAAGACAGGTAGGTTAGTATCAGTCTCTCAGCCGGCCAAAACTTACGACGCCATATCGACAGGGAGACACGGGACTGCCGAGCTCCACTGGGCTGATGACTGAGATGAAAGCCATCGATTAGTCCGGCTACGGCCGCCGGCACCGCAGCCGCGGGCAACCGAACATGAGTTACCAAAATCATGCGATGCCGCGCACGCGCCCGGTGAGAGAAACACCACGGAATCTCCGCTCGTGTTGCTTCTGCTGCGGCGGCGGCGTGTTTAGCGGACTTTTTCGTGTTTGGCTGTCTATTTTTGCAGCCGACGAAGTGCCGAAGTGCCTCATGAAGTTGCGCATGTATCTTCAAGCTCTCGCTCGAAGTTGCGCATGTATCTTCAAGCTCTCACTCGAACTTCAGGCTCTCGAAATTGCGCATGGGGGTCGTCTTGCCCCACTGCCCGACTGCGGGCATGTTTTCACTCTCGGCGCTCGTTAGAGAACCGGGTTCAACCTCCTACCTACGTGATGATGTCGTGGTTGTTGACAGCCTGCGCCCCGCTATTGGTGGCCGCGTTTACGCTTCCGGTCGGGTAGGCGCCAGAAACAATACAAACACACACATAGATATACATACAAGTTTTTTTTTTATAGTTTTAGTTTCAAACGTGGTTTATTCAACGGAACTGCATTTTGCAATGCTTAAGTTCTCGGTAAATAAAAATGGTAACAAAATAAATCAATCACCGAGACAAAAGTCACACTCAACAATATTTCAAAGAATGCTTTGAATAAGCACAATTACACAATACATAGTCACAATAAGCATCATCACCAGGATGTCTATACAGCGTTTGTTACAATGTACAGCATTAGGTGAGGCAACACGATCTACAAATCGATATACATATACATACAGCCACATACACACACATATGTACACCACAAACACAACCGCCGTTGTGAGTCCATGGTCCTCGTCGTCGTCGTTGTCGTCGTCTACGAGGTGCAATCCATCGGCTCCGTTCTCTGCCGATGCGCTTTTAGTCAGCGGTTCTTTACCAAATCGTCTTTAGTAATCCGCCTTCGAGCTGCCTTCGCTGACTTGTTGTTGTTGTTGTTGTAGCCATTGTTATTGTTGCTCGGATTGTCGTGGTGGAAGATGGTGCTGGGGCCATCTGTTGGTGTTGCTGCTATTGATGTACTTCTCGTCAATATTGCTGCTACTGTTGTTTGTGTTGTTGTTGTTGTTGTTGTTGTTGTGCTTCTACTTCTTATTCTTGTTATTTTTTTTCTTCTTGGTTTTCTTCCGTATTTTTCCTTTGTCATTTGTGTCGCTGTTATTGTGTTCCGTTTTGCTGATAGTGTTGTCCATAGTGTTGTTATTGTTGGCGTTGGCGTTCGCGTTGTTGTTGTTGTTTTTGTTGTTAATGTTGGCGTTGTTGTTGTTGTTGGCCTTGTTGTTGGTAGTGTTGTCGTTGCTTCTGTTTGTGTTGTCATTGCTTCTGTTATGCCTACGTTTGTTATAGGTGCTGCTATTTCTGTTGCTCCGCTTATTGGTATTCTAGCTGGTGTTGTTGTTGTTGCAGTCGTTGTTGCTGCTGCTGCTGCTGTGAGTTCTACATTTGCTATAGGTTCTGGCGTTTCTGTTATTGATACTGTAGCTGGTGGTCTCGCTGCAGCCATCGCGTTTGCTGTTTGCTTGTTGTGTTTTGTATCGTAGCTGTTATCGTTAGGGCGTGCTCTTTTCTGGCCACACAGGCGGCCGTCTCCATCGCAAGGATCCGCGAACATCAACGCATTTTGCACTTCATTAATTCTCGTCGAAGCACGACGATAGGAAGTCGCAATAGGAGCGCGTGTCCGTCGCTCCGAATCGTCGATTGCCGATGCTGTTACGAAAATAATCACACAGGTGGCGAACACCAGAATAAGGGAGGACACCGCTGCGAGCCATATCGTTTTGCACGTATGTGTAATTCCAGGACGGCGATCAATACCCTGCAGGATGCGCTTTGATTTCCCCTTGTCTTGGCCAAACGCCCATGAATGTTTGCGTTCCGTCAGCAGGCTGGAATCTAGCATGAATTTATCTTTGTTAGCTTGACGCATTGAAACAATTACCAAACGACCACCTATAGCGCAGAATGCATTTGAATTGAATTGAAACATATTAGTAATAGTAGTAGTAGTAGTAGTAGTAGTAGTATTATAGTACGTAATGGCGTTAACGTAATATAACAGTATTTGTAACAAAATTGTGACATTGAGGCGAATAAACATTCGTATGTGTGTAAGTGTCGTGAAAAAAAAAGCACAAGTAGTGGAGTGATGCAGTCAGTAGCTGTTGTGGAACGCAACAACACTTGAAAGAACTTTGCAACAAAATAGAGAATATGTATGGGTTTGCGACACCGGGAGGATGCGAAACCGCAGTGCACTCGACTCGGTCCTTCCTGGAGTCACGCTCTGAAGCTACCCTTGTGGTCAAGCTTGACTTCAGAAACGCTTTTAACAGTATTCGGAGGGACTACTTACTGAGTGCGGTAAAAGCCTATGTCCCGAGTATGTTCCACCAGGTGGAACTAGCTTATAAAGGGCCTTCCTGCCTTCTCCTGCCGCATGATGTTATAATGTCGCAAACTGGGGTGCAGCAGGGCGACCCATTGGGTCCCCCCCTGTTCTGCCTGGCTGTCAAGGAGTTGGTCGACTCTCTTGAATGCCCTCTAAATGTATGGTACTTGGACGACGGTGTTCTGGCTGGCGCCCCCGATGCGGTAATGAGGGACATCCACCGAGTCATTGAGTTTGCTGAGCGGAGTGGCCTGGCCCTAAACCCTGCAAAATGTGAGGTCCATGCTGTAGGAGGTGCTGCTGACTCCGAAGTGCTAGAGGCTCTCTCAGGGTGCAAGACCGTCGGCAAGAATTTAGGGTTGCTAGGCGTCCCCCTATTGCCGCAAGGAGTTCCGGATGTCCTCGAGAGGTGGCTGGTCAAGCTAGAAAATGCAATGTCACGCATTCATTTGGTAGGTTCTCACCGAGGCCTTTTTCTTCTGAGATTATCATTTTCGGCCCTTCGTCTCAACCACTTGTTTCGAGAAGCAGATTGTTCGCGAGCTTCAGGAATTCTTGAACGACTCAACGACCGCGTGATGTCTACATTAGAGGCGTTGCTAAACCTCAGCCTATCCGCTCGTGCGCGCCAACAAGCTTTACTCCCCGTTCTTTGGGGTGGCCTAGGGTTACCTGATGCGACTGTCTTATCGGAGACAGCTCTGGCAGCTTCCCTCCATAGGTCTATGCAACAGGCAAGAAGCCTCCTGGATTCTGTTGCTCTCACGGACTTAGAAGCCCGATTGGAGACAAGCCACCGCAAGGCAGTTGCCCTGTGCGGCCACGAGCCCGTCGAAGCTGGACACCAGAGAGAATGGGCAGCAATTCTTTATGAGCAAAGAGTCGAAAACCTCATTGCGGAATGCGCCACGGACGCCGAGAAGGCCAGGCTGCGCGCCGTCTCCTCCAAGGGGGCGGGCGCATGGCTCCACGCCATACCCTGTGCTCAGATCGGGACCCTGTTGGATGACGAGTCGGTAAGGATCGCGGTCGGACTTCGTTTCGGAACAGACCTTGTGTACACCCATGCCTGTGTCTGCGGAGACGTCGTCCAGCCAGATGGACGCCACGGGCTGTCCTGTATTGTCAGCGCAGGTAGGCGAGCAAGACACCAAGCCTTGAACGAAACCTTTAGCAGAGCTCTACGATCCAGTGGTCTACCGTGCGTCCTGGAGCGCGGATGCATGCTGGTTTGGGACGCGACAGTTACTGACTCATTAGCCCCTTCAATGGTCAGTGCTGGCGCGGCTCGGGCTGGTCATGCATCGGCTCTCGCCGAGGCAGGCAAGGTTAGAAAGTACCAGAACATCGGTTACCCGTACGAGTTTCACCCACTTGCCTTCGAGACCCTTGGCGGGCCGGGTCCGTCTACTCGCAGTTTGCTACAGAAGGTCGGGAAGCGGCTAATTCTAGCCAGCGGAGATAAGCGAGCAAGTGATTTCCTCAGACAGCGTCTGTCGCTGGATGTGCAACGGGGCAATGCGGCCTCGGTTCGAGGAACCCTCCAGAAATGGCTGGTCCCTACACTGGACCCCCCGTAATGGTGCACACGTTCGCAGGGACCCAAATGTCATAATCCGACCGTGAATGATTTGAAATTGAATAAATAAGTATTATATATATTGTATGGGTTTTGTGTATATTCTCTTAAGCTATTTTTCAGCGTTAAAGAAAAGCGGCTGCTGCTAACGTACCTGTACATGCGAACGCAGAAGATCAAATGGCGTTGTGGCTAGTGCCAATCCGCACAGCAAGTGCAAGGAGTATGTTTTTTCAGCATATAAACAATATGTGCATAGGCACGCGCAATAACAAGTTTGCTAAAAATGCGGATAGCCTGGTGTTTTGCTGTTTAGGTCTATTCCTTTCGGTGACGATATCTTCGGAGATTCATAAAACGTTGAAAAAAGAGTATAAGTTTGTAAGTATGTGCCGTGGTGACAATTTCGTTGCTAGAGATCTAGGGTTTCATTACCTTTGGTAGGTAATAGTCATGCATTTTTTTTGTGGTTTCTGTTTACCTATCCTGTTACTTTGTTCCAGTACGCTATAACTGTTGATCATTGACTAAAGGTCATCCCCCTTCACCCCTCCCCCCATTACGCAAATAAAAGCGCTGTAAAAAGGCAAACAAGCCATCATAATCAGTCTTCGAATTCAAATTTCTCGACACCTCGCAAGGACAGGAAACGGAACAAAGACGGCCTTAAAAAAATGAAAACATTTTTTAAGGCCGTTGTTTAGAGGATAGTCCATAATTTGTTATATTTCTAGACTATCCTCCGTCCCCTACGGGCTTAGCACTTAACCTGAGGTGTACCTTCAATGCACCGAGGGCCGGACATGTTAAGATATCTAGCGTCCTTGTGGCAGCATGGCCGCTGACTCTCAGCAGCGGTATGGTTTACTATATTTTCGTAATGAGCATCGCTCAAAGAAAATTCGACCAACAATATTATAGCTGAAGGTATATGGTCGATTGAATGATCGACTGATCGTTCACTTAGCTAAATGTGATTGTGTAGCATTGATTGACCGATGTCATTGACCCTAGTTAGCTGATAATAAGGTCATATAGGGCTCCTCATGCCAAGGAATGCATAGATACGTAGGCAGGTAGAAAGAGAGAAAGAAGAAAGCGAAGAAGAAGAAGATGGGAGCGAGAGAGAGAGAGAGAGAAAAAGAGCGGGAATTACAATCAAAACTAACGCTAATTTGACGGAACAACAAATAAGTATTGTGCAGCAACGCAACGCATGTCGCTGTGTCCACATACCCACGAAGCTATTAGCTTGACTCTTCAGGTCGGAGGCGATGGTGCTGTCGTTGTAGTTGCACTGTGACAGGAGCTTATCGGGCGTATGTCGCTTGGTTCGCAGCGCAGTGGGTTGTTCGACGCGCGACGGCTGTCTGCTGGACTTCGAATGAGAGCCGAGATGTGATGACGCTGACATCGGAATCTGTAGTGGGCGCACGCGGAGGCGGCGGCGGCAGCGGAAGGGGCGGAGGCAGCGGCGGCAGCAGCAGCAGGAGCGTCGGCGTCGGTAATGTCACACGAGACGAACGAGGCGGTCCACGAGGGACTGACAGCCACAAGGCCGGGAAGGCCAGCGTTCGAAGGTCCGCCTGCCTGGCGCGACTGGCGCTCGCTAATGTCGTTCGTCCGACGTGCTTTGCGATACGACCTGCCTTGCCCTGCCCGGCCCGGCCCAGCCCAAGCAACCAACCAACCACCTCAGCAGAGTTTGCAGTCTACAATCTCCAGTCGCTACTGGCTGGCGGCTGCCAATGACTGCGCCTGCTGCAGCGCTGCTACGCCGGTCTCACTGGATGGGTTCATATACGCACTGCCGCCGCTTCGTTGTTGATATGCGACCGTATGCCGTCGCTGCGACGGCAGGTGTGAGTGCACAGAGCCAATAGAAGTTGCAGAAAGATAATAGATGACTTAGTTTATCTCGCCCTTGACCCCGCTCCAAAATCGAACGTGCCTGCTCCCCTCTTTTTTGAACAACTCTCCCGCCTCGGTTGTACCCACTGTCTGGGGTAGAGCCGCAGTAACGTTGCCGCTTGTCCGCGGTCTCTGTTTCTCTTGTTGTTGATTCGATGTCACGCAGGCCAGATTTTCCCGTTCCGTTCGTATCTGGCCGAATATCAACTCCCGAAGACCGGAAAACAACATTCTGCTTCGACCTCTGTACCGCAAAAACCAGACTCAGCGTTGTTAATTCAATTTCGTCGTGTGTGTGCCCTAAAGCACAATTCTGTTTAGATTTGTCGGTCAGAAATGTATTTTATAACCCGCTCCACCGCCGGGTAAAGACTATTGTATAGTGTTTATACCATGTTGCCTTATAACTCTTATTAGATGATTTGTCTCTACACTATGCAGAGTCAAAGCCTAGACGTGGCCTACAAGTTCATTGAGGTCATAAAGCTGATTTACCTATGAAAGCTAAGAATAGCTGATAATTAGTATTATATATAATTAAGGACAGAATATATAGTATTATATATAATTACGGACAGAAATCCTATTTACCTAAGAAACCTAAAAATATATTAGTATAAGTAATTATTGTAGATCATCACAGATCGGTTAGACGTCATAGATAAAAGCCCTCCGTCAAAAGGGTGGCGTATCAATTTGTAGAAATGGCCATCTAATGAGCCCGTATTATATCATATTTCTTATGGTATCATTATGATCGCCATTGAAATTCGAATTTAGAGCTAGATGAATGCTAACATTTGCCCTATCTTAACAAGCCATGTAATCGCTCAGTGTTTGGATTAGAGAGGCCAGAGAGTTCCACTTGGTCTACAACTGACGTTTCTTCCTCTTATTTGGGAGCACGATTATGGTCAAAACCACAATACGTTGACGTAGGCACATGTATTGTGTAGAATAATGGCTGTTATTGGCAAAAACACTTTTCATCATACAGGAGGCTTATAAACTAGTAGACTTCGATCCTACGAGTTGTGGATTTCCTCCTCAGAGCTACAACCTCCAGTTCTGTCGCTTTTGTCGACATTAAATGTCTGTTATCTTGCCATTTTAGGTTTGCCGTGGGTAATATAGCTCTAGTAAAGTTACAGATATCCTACTGTAAGCACCACTGCATTTAAATCGTACGACTAAAATACTCTAATAAATCAATAATAATATGTAATAACTCGGTTCTAGCATTGTGGAGTCATCTATGTATAGTAAAAGACAGAACTAAGCGTATTTTTATTTTCTCTCTGGCGACAAGATGTAATTACGGAGGACAATTGCCACAATTGAAAGCATATGTGTGTCTATTTTTGATTCTTTCGTCACCGTACAAAAATAGGAAAATACATTGGCAGAGTGTGAGCAGAAATTAGCATACATACAAGTGAAAACAGAAAACTATATATGCAAGGCGCGGGATCTACCGCAACTTCTTGCAACAATAACGAATAGTAAAATAACAAGTACTTGTAAGTTCTAAAATAAAGCTTATAACGTGATTTGTGTCAGGAGAAGAGAACTTAACGCTCCTACTTTGCCTGGCAGCCAATAGATGTATGCGGGAAGAGCCGATATGTTGAGAAAAGAAGAGAAATATATGTTTAGTGCGCACAAGTCTCGACGTTGGCTAGGTTGAAAAGTGGCGGCGAGGTTTGGGGTCAAGTGCGCTAGACTTCCAGACCACACCGGGAGGTTAACGACCATACTGCCATAAGGCTGCAGGAAAAACCCCAGATTTCTCAACATGTCCAGCCATTGTGCATTGAAGATACGCCTTACGGCGTTATCAAGCCCGAATAGTCTTAAATTGAAAATCACTTCCTTAAAAATAATTTTAATTCCAGGTCTGGACGTAGAAGATGTCGAAGTAATAACATAATTTTGTGTGTGAAAAAACAGCCACGGTGAGGGCGCACCCAAGACGGCTAGGAAAGCTGCCTAAGCACTGGTGGACACAGAACATTGCCGATAAACGCAAAGAATGCAACAAAGCCAGAAGGGCACTAAAGCAGACCCACCGAAACAACGAGGAGCGACTGCAGGCACTGACCAGATACAGAGAAAGCAGAGTAAATCTTAAGAGTGCTATTGCTGACAGCAGAACAAAGTGCTGGAAAGAGCTTTTCGCCCAGGTCCAAGGGGACCCATGGGGAAAGTCATACAGAATTGTGTGCGGTAACAAGAAAACCGCCGTTACAGGCGTCCTCGATGAACAGGAAACAGTTGACATCCTAGCTAAGCTTTTTACGACTCACGACTCGTTCGAGAGGGATACCTACGAAAACACATCAGAAGCAACAGACGATGATTTCCCGGCAATTCAGCCGTTCGAAGTTCTCCAAGCGGCAAATAGGCTCAAGACGGGAAAAGCCGCCGGCCCTGACGGCATCCCCCCGGCTGCAGTAAAGCTTCTGTTCAAAGAACATTCAGCTGCTGTTGCAGAAACCCTTACCTCCGCGATGAGAACAGGAGAGTTCCCACAAGATTGGAAACAAGCAGAAGTGGTCCTTATCCCCAAAGCAAATGGAGGATACCGGCCAATATGTTTACTAAGCGCCTTGGCCAAGGGGTATGAAGCCATTATTGAAGAAAGGCTCAGGCTGTTTGCGGAGGAGTGCGGACTCCTGTCACCGGCACAATTTGGCTTCCGTAAACACAAATCGGTCCTAACGGCAATCCACAGGGTTCTCAGTAGAGCTGAGCAGGTGCGCAGGTCCACCACCTGTACAAGACAGCTAGTCATGGTAACCCTCTTGGATGTGAGAAACGCCTTTAACAGCCTTCCATGGAAGACCACCTTAGACGCGCTCGTTCGTAAAAATGTTCCGCCATACCTAGTTAAAGTAATATCTGGATATCTTAAGGAAAGGTCCGTTTCAAACGGCAAGGTGGTGTTTCCAATGACAGCCGGCGTGCCACAGGGGTCAATCCTGGGCCCACTGCTATGGAACCTAGCGTATGATGACGTCTTGCGGCAAACCGGTCTACCCCCGGGAATAGACATGATAGCGTACGCTGACGACTAAGCGGTTGTGGCACAGGCTAAAACGGAGGACGAACTTGAGCTAAACACGAACAAAGCCCTGCACTCAACAGCGGAATGGATGAAGGCCGCGGGGCTGGCACTCGCCCCTGAAAAAAGTGAGATCATCCTCTTAACTGGCAAGAAGAGAGTCCGACCGCTGCACATACAGGTTGCAGAGCAAACAATCCGCTACCTTGGGGTGACGCTGGACACGTCCATGACGGGCTTATGTCACTTAAAAAGGCTGTGGAAAAAGCATCTAAGACGGCAAACGCTATAGCGAGGATACTTCCAAACGTACACGGACCGCGGGCTCGCACAAGAAAACTACTAATGGCAGTTGCAGAGTCTATCGCGCTCTTCGGAGCTGCCGTATGGGCCAGAACGGCTCTTAAAACCAAGAAAGCAAAACTACTCCTGCGCAAAACGCAGAGGATCGCAGCCCTTAGGGTAATACAAGGGTACAGAACGATCAGCACAAATGCGGCTCTGCTGCTTGCCGGAGACATTCCTTGGGACCTTAAGGCGTTCGAGAGACAACGGCTGTGGGACATTGGCACACCTACAGAAATCGACAAAGAACGAGAAAGAAAAGTCTCTTTAGAAGAATGGCAAGCTGAGTGGGACGCCATTCCCTCCGGGGCCCCCGGAAAGAGCCTGACCAAACTGCTGCCAAACATACAGGCATGGATAGCAAGGCCGGGAGGGGATCTAACCTTCTACCTGACACAGATTCTCACGGGGCATGGAAACTTCCAATCATACCTCCACCGAATTGGAAAGGCCCCATCAGAAATATGTCTTTTCTGCGAAGATGCCCTGGAAGACGGTCCAGAACACACACTTCTTAAGTGCCAGGCATGGGAGGAGGCCAGAACCGGAGCGATAAGACACATTCGCGAGAAATGGTCCAGAGCGGGAATAACCCACCCTGAAGTTCAAGACCCTCCACGAAACTGTCTGAAATGTTTTGTGGAGTACATCCTGGGTTCGGCTCAAGCATGGGAACTGGGAGCGGAAATAGCACAGGAGGTGCTAAAGACAAAGCACATAAGATGCACGGAAAGGCAGAATCCTTTTGAAGCCAGCACGGCTGAAGAAAGCGCAACTTTGAATCAAACGGGTTCGCAAGGGCTGGGACAAAGTGCGCCTGACAGGTGGGGGAACCCGTGAGCGACCCCGGCCAATTGATCCGATAGGGCACTCGCCACTTCTCCTGATGGCTCATAGCACTGTTCTATGGAGACCTGGGCCATCAGAGAGTGAAGCTTAAGGGGGGAGGTGCGTTTAGTGGGTATGGGTCTCAGCGGCGTAACATCCATCCGCTGGGGTCGAGTCCTACACAGCTCGAGATGGAAACCGAATTTTCCTACTCGTAGCAGTAGTGCGTAACTGCATTTTAATTTTATTCAGCCGGTCGATATGGATTGCAAGATAAGGCCGAATACGAAGGAGACTGTGTTGGCCAAGTCAACGAGAAGCTGGCGCGTCCATTTTCGTAAAAACCGGGAGCGTGATGATGACCCGATACCAGGCCAGGCAAACACTTTAATCACGACTGAGCTCATCGACACGGTGAACGACCTAATGAGAAGTGATCGGCTTGTCCTAATGCGATTGTTGGCAGTGTGGCGGGGTTCAGTTTTGAAACAGTGGAGACAATTCTTAATTTCACAACAACATTGTTTACCAAAAAGTGTTTGCGCAGTGGGTTCGGAAGAAGCTCAGCAAAATGCAAACGGAATGGTTTGTATGGGGGGGGGCACTGCAACACATGTTCGCGTACAGTGAAGACTCCGCTTTTTTGAAGCGGATCGTCATGGGTGACGAGAGTTGGTGCAACCCTTCTGAGCCAAAGACGAAGTGGAACAGCCTGCAATTAAAGCATTGTCGTTGTCACCATTTCCTAAAAATATCAAAGCTGTGCGTTTCGCCGTCAAAAAGAGTTCTTCGCCGTTTTTTCGACATCTGAGGCCGATACCAATCAGATTCCTCGGACACTGAAAAACCGCTTTACCAGAAGTTTGGGGAAACGGATTGAGGCGCTCACACAGCAAGTGATTCGGATGCGTGTCCAGGATCACAAAAAAGTACCTGCCAAGTTCAAGTAAGCAAACAGCTTAAGCATACACTCTACGGCGCACGGACATGTCGGCCTGCGACTTACGCCAGTTCGATCGGCCACAACATCTTAGCAGAAGGCGCTTCAACTTAGACGACGAACTAAAGGGCACAGTGGAATGACTGGCTCCCTGCACAGCCGCAGAAATTCTAGAAACAGAAAATCGATCAGCTCGTAAAACAGTAAGATTGTTGTGCTCAGGCCTCTAGTAATTTTTTTTGAAGAAAACGTTAAACTGTACTCACAGTGTCGTTCCTTATTTTTTCATTTGAACATCTTATATATATAAATATATATATATATATATATATATATATATATATATATATGGAATCGGTGTAGAGCAGCGAAAGATGCCAACAGACTAACTAGAGAATATGTGAAGATTTTTCCTGTATTAAGGCCGTTCGCAAGTATGGTAAAAAAAATGACACAAAAGGCATACAAGGAAGAGAAACAAAAATATTGGAAAAGCCAGGAGTGAGCGCTGTTGCAAGAAGCAGAGAAACAACCGCACAAGTGGCTAAAACAGAAAAGAAAACGGCAGTCCCCAGTGGAGACTGGGCGATTAATTAAGCACTTTTCTAGTGTGCTGCAGGGAGCCGATACTACCCCAAAGGAAATAACATTATTCAACGGGCCTTGGGACGAGGAAACAGAACTTGCACGGGCATGGGTAATTCGACCAGTCACAATCGAAGACGTTGTCAGGTCAATTGAAAGGGCGCCTAGAGGCAAAGCTGCCGGGAACGATATGATACGAAACGAGCATTTAAAGCAAACGCTGGCACTCGCACCATGCTGGAAAGCTTTATTTGACGAGTGCCTAAAATCCGGGGAAGTACCAAAAGCGTGGAAAGAGGAAACCTTGATTGTCATACCAAAAGGAAAAGGCATAGAAACTGAGCCGGAATCTTGGAGGGGCATAACAGTTAAGAGTTGCCCCTATAAAATTTTCTCGGGAATAATATCAGATAGACTAGAGCATTACCTCGAAACCAGAAACGCAATACCAGACGAACAACATGGGTTCAGAAGTCGACCCATACGGCCCTGCGTCAGTTGCTAGCAGAAATTTGGGAAACTCTATCAGAACCTAGAAGACCGTTATACGCAATATTTATAGACCTTAAAGCTGCCTTTGACTTAGCGCCACGAAGTAGGATTATCGAAAAGTTAGCCTTAGAGGGAGTTCCGTATCGCTTACTAAAACTTTTAATTAGCATTCTTGGGGAGACTACAGTATACATCGACAACGGTATAGGGATTGTGGGAAAAGTAAAGCAAACTACAGGCGTGGCCCAAGGAGACGGACTTTGCCCGTTGCTTTTTCTCGGTACTATTGGGAGGGCTACCTTACCGGGTGAGGCAGCGGTGGACCCGAGAGTGGGCAAACACATTAATGTATCCAGATGACATTGCGATCTATGGCAGGAGTTTATTTAGGGTTAAGCAGGGACTGGAACGGCTAATCGATTATATGGTCGAGATGGGACTTAGTATTAGCTGGCAAAAGACAGTAGCAGTAAAATTTCGAAGAGGAGGTCGATTGGCGAAAGACGATGTTCTTCGAGCCAGGGTTAATACCGTAAATTTTGTAAATAAATTTACCTATTTAGGGGTCACTATAACATCAAATGGTAGCAGCTTTCGAAAACATATTAAAAGCCGAATAGGAAAAGCCATTCGAGCGGCAGCAGCAATTAAAAACCCGCAAATGTTGTCAATACATACGGCGTCCGCCCTTTTCAAGATTAAAATAGAACCAATAGCAACATTTGGTGTATCACTTATATGAAAAAAATTAAAAGAGGCAGATCTACAGTTACTAGATAGAGTTTGATTTTTCTTCATGAAGCGGGTTTTGGGGTTAGCTGACTCTTGTAGGAATAGAATAGTTTATCTATTAGAAGGGGGGGGGGGCTGTAATGACACAGGAATTACAAGTAAAACGGGGACCTAAGACGACGGCCTTCGTGGCCTACACTATGAAGTGGGGGGAAAAATTAAAGGATATAGACATAGGAATATACACGACGATAGCGATGAGGAGTACAACCTGGCGAGCAGCCGGATATAAGAATAGGCATCTAACTACGGCATTTGCAGCCCACGGGTTCCATCACGTGTTATGCAGCACCCAAGAATTCCACAATCCTCAGAAGTGTTGTAGGTGCGCGAGATGCTTAGGCCATTGTGATAGATACCACGCCGCAGGATGTCCAGCAGTGCAATCAATAGCTGAACTCGCAAGATGAAGGAAGATCCGGTGACGCAGAAAAACCACTGATTGAGACTGAAGTACTTATTTAAAATTTACCCAACCTGGGTGTTAATAAACCATAATATAATATATATAGGGAGAGAGAGAGAGGGTTATACTGTTCGTATATCACTTATGTGTCAGCATTTTCCCAGCGACTCTACTGACGGCGCTGCGTTGACCTCTTAGATCAAAACTGAACCGTGGTGAACTTTCCGTGGTGTTTTTTTTGTCTGTGATAAGGTCTCAATATGTGTCTCTCTTCTTCTCATCTTTTTCTGTTTATATATATAATATATATAATTAAATGGAATCGTTCTATGTTATTAAATAAACGCGTCAATTTTTTATTTATATTTGGATATACAATTTCAGTCATGTGACCTCAAGTTACCAACGCCGGATGGTACCAAACGGTTAGCGTTACGTCTATTGACAGTCTCTAGGGCAAACACAGATTAGGCCTTGGCGCTACCTGTACCGATTGTAAACCTTTCGCAGTAACTATGTTGTTAGCGAACCTACCGACCCAGCGCGTTCACTGCGAAGGATAACAATGATGAGGCGAAGACTAGTGACAAATAGAACGGTAATGCTATAATTTCTCTCTTTACTTGAGGTGTAGTAGTCAGCGACTCAATGCAGCTTGCGAAAAGTTTTGGAACATTGAGGCTACGGTCTTCCCGAATTGGCTAAAATTGGACTGCAGCAGTATTAGCTACTAAACTACCGTCAACACTGAGTTTTACATGACACGCAACAAGTGAGTAATTATCGCTCAAATACGACACTCTGACGATTGAAAGATCCAAAATTATTTCGTTAGTATCTATGTGTCCGCCTTCTCCGGGCCTTCGAGCGGATTGCGTAAAAATAAAAGAAAGCAGAGGTGGGCCAAAGGTTGGTTAGAATCGCATTGGGGAGTAAGACTGATAGACAGACAAGCCAATCTGCAGGAATGAAGGTTTTGCCAGTTATAGTGCCGGCCCGTCGTCCATTTATGATCCCAGTCCACTACAGTGGAGCTTCTGGAAGCAGCCCGCCGTCCTCCATGACTCTATGCGTGCGTATAAAACAATACCGAGCTCCGTAGGCTCGGAACTCTAGGAGCATACTTTATTATACTCAGCTAGTCGTTGCTTGCAGTTTAGATCGTCAGTATAGCAGCTTCCCTTCGTCTCCCTTTCTCTCTCTCTCTCGCGCGCTCTCTCTCTCTCTCTCTCTCTATATATATATATATATATATATAAATATAAATATATATCTACCTGGCTTTCTCTCTCACTGACGGCTTCAGCTCGAGGAACCTGCCGAAGGGGGGTTGCCGATGACCAAGCGATAAACACTCGGCGACGACGTGACTTGAGCTAGTAGGCCACTAAGCCAGGAATGGAGGAACAGAATAGAGAACACCAGTCTCCCGGCTCTTTGCTCGTCACGCGAGCCTCCTTTGGCGAGAAAAAAATCGCCAAGTCCGTTGTATCGTACAGCCTTTTCATCGCTAAGAGAGAATGACGACTTTTCCCAAGGTAGTGTGGGACGAGGCCATCCAATAATCGGCGCACATGGTAGTGTCGACGCGCTGACTCGCTGGCTCTGGTATGCGCTGCAAAAAAGGAAGGCAAAAGACAATTGTTACCGCTACAGGTTTCTCCTGTAGAAAACAAAGCTTTCATTCGGTACACAAACTATTAGGTAAGTCAAAAAGTTCGTCGGTTTTTTACCCGATTTTAAAGAGCCTTATTTAAGCAGACAACAGTATTTTTATTCAATGATATATTGACCGTTTTGTTCGATAACCTTCGCCCATCGCCTCGGTAGATCCATGATTCCTTTCTCCCAGAACGTCTTGTCCTTCTCGTCGAAATACTGAGTGAGGTGATTTTTTATAGCCTCCAAAGATTCAAATGTTGTGCCATCAAGGGAGTTCTGGAGAGACCTGAACAAGTGATAATCAGATGGTGCGAGGTCGGGACTATAAGCTGCGTGCGGCAGCACATCCCAGTCGAACTCCGCCAATTTTTGCCGGGTGGCCAAACTTTTGTGTGGTGTCGCCTTATCATGTTGAAAAGTGACGCCCCACCTGTTTGACAATTCCGGGCGCTTCGTTGCTACTGCAGCCTTAAAATCTTCGAGTTATCTGCAGTAGACGACGGAGTTGATCGTCTGACCCATTGGAAGCAGCTCAAAATACACGACGCCCTTACAATCCCACCAGCAGCACAGCATAACCTTCTTCTGATGAATTTCGGGTTTAGGGATAGCTGCGGCCTGAGACCCTCTGGGGACCCAACTTCTTTTCTGTGTTACGTTTCTGTAGAGTATCCATTTTTCATCGCCGGTTATCAATCTTCTCAGAAATGGCTCATTCGAGTTCTTTCGGAGGAGTGCGTGACAGGTATCGACTCGCCCTTCAAGCTGCCTATCATTGAGGTCGTGTGGTAGCCAGATATTCCGCTTGCACGAGAAACCTGCATCATGGAGGCGATTCTAAACGGTTCCGTGGGAGACTCCCGTTACATCTTCAATTTATTTTATGGTCAAACCTGGGTTCGAAGTAACCAGGCTGATGACTTCGTCGGTCTCCACAACATTGGGTCGTCCTGATCTCGGTTCATCTTCGAGATTGAAGTTTCCAGCTTTAAAACGGGCGAATCGCTTTTCGACTGTGGATTTGTGTACTGCGTTTTCGCCGTAGACTGCACATATCCTCCGGGTTGTTTGCGCTGCACTTATGCCTTCACGTTAGGAGAACAACATAATGTGTCAAAAGTGCGCGTTTTTGTCCTCCATTGCAAACAGCTGCCAATTCCGCAAACGAAACGGTAAAGTTGGAACCGGTATACCGTCGCACCACCACGGGTCTGCTCTTGAATGTAAACACCCAGCCGCACTCTCAGGCGGCACTGCTGCAGAGCGCGGGAATTTCAAAAATGTGGTCCCAGAAAGCCGACAAACTTTTTGACTTACCTAATACACAGCTGCTTGTACCACTGCTACTAGATATAGGGTTGATTTGTAGCTGATGTTGCTGTCGTGCTAGATCGTGTTGTGGTTTGTTAGGCATCTCACACATGTCAACGCTTGTCATAGGTGGTCAGCTTCCAAAAAACGGTGCGCTATAGGAAAGAAAGCGCCTTCTACCTACTGTACAGAAGCATGCAAAAGCAGCAGAAGCGAGACCCAGCATGTTGATTGACGAGAACAGACACTAGCTTGGCTGGATAAGTCTGTGAGTAACCCGAGCTTTGCAAAGATTAGTTACGTCAAAGCCGCAGTGCCCGTTTTCCAGCGTAAAGGCTTGGATATTCGGAAATAAGGTGGTGGCGTCAAGCTCCGCCTATCGTATACATCCTATCAGATGTCCGAAAATAGTCCGAGCCCATCCGGATACCCTCGGCTTGTTTCTCGATGACTGCACGTTACGGCCATTGCACGCTGCCTTTAAAGCTATGGGCGCTCCAAAGGATATTCCAGGACGCATGAGCACCGACGACGTAGGACTCATGCGCGCAGAATCATCGCACAGCGCCCGTCCGCCAAGAACAAATGCTTTCAGACAAATTGAAGTCGCGCGCGGCACGATACGACACGAAACAGTGAAGACGTTGCTGCCGACTGATGCCTAAGTACTTGAGAAACGGCCTAAGAACAACGACGGCTAGAGGTTGTCCGGTAGAAGGTAGGGGGGGGGGGGGGACGAGGGGTTGGGTGGAGGAGCTCGAAAGCGTTTTACGGCGAACTCCTGGGCGAGCTATATTGGGACCTGATGGAAAAGACCAAACAAATGAAAGAGCAATGCAATGCATCCGCATGCATTGCTCTTTTTCGGCCTGACGTTGGTCGACGGTCGGGACGCGGAAGGGGTTACGACGAATACGAAAGTGTTCCCTCCCTCGAAAGGCCCTAAATCTCATATTCTTCGTCGTCGTCGTTGTCGTAAGCGGATTGCCAGATGCGGATGGACCCGGCCAGGTCGTTCGACCGGGCCCGACTGAACCATGGAGAACAGGATGAACATCTTGACAGAGAAGATGCACTCCTCTGCCTCTATTCTGCATTGTTCGCGCCAGGCCAGCGCGGGCAATATATATATATATATATATATATATATATATATATATATATATATGCATAATTTATCACATTTCTCATTAACTAGATTTGGGGCTCACAATAGCGGCACAAATGTGTGACAAAAATGTTAAAGCAATAAGTCCTGTTCTCAACTCTTTGAAACAGATAACTGGAAAACGCTCGACGATATCGCCATCCGGCCTAGTTAATTTATAATCAATTTGCAGGTGCCTCATATTAAACACATAACCAAGTGACTAGTAAACTGTTTCTTGTCGGTCAGCCAGTGACATCGGTGATCAGTGAAAGAGCCAACAACGAGATCTGAGAAATGGATACTAAGCCAAAGGGAGTCACCCAGATCGTTGGACTTGGCTATAGTCAGGGTTCGCAGCTAGCGTCAACTGAAGATGAACCACGTCACCGTTGCACAGTCTACTAACGACATTATCTCACGGGCAGTTTCCATCGGAGGGCAGGTTTTGACAGGGTTTTGCAATATTTGCAAATACATTTCTTGGCATACTGAACAGCATTTCATATATATATATATATATATATATATATATATATAGCAAGTTTCTTTGAGAGCGGATCTCAATTTAAAGCAACAGTAGGGTTGTCGGCAAAATGGACCAGTCCTGGACTGATTCTGATCGGCGACTGACGAACAACGGTGTCTACAATTGCAACGTAACTAAACAAATGTTTTTTGTTGTTTTTGCGGTTGTCTATTACGGGATAACGGTCCGATATGGATAAATGTGTATGTGTTTGTATGTATATATGATACTACTACCGCAGATCTTAGGCGCCTTCGTCTTGGGCATCTTGACCTTGTCCTCGGTTTCTTTCTTAAGGTTAATGGGCCAATGGCCAATTGACGAACATCGTCTTCTTTGGACAGATAGAAAAGCTTCATGACATTGTTTTAACTACGGCAACTACTACCACATGTCCGACCACTGTCTTCATTAGTAACCGCTGCTGCTACATGATCTCTTGGAATCGAGGCAACGGGCACACTCAGTAGGACAACAACTGCCAAACACAGAGCTCGTCAGAATGCCTTGCTTCATCAGAAAGCTCCGTTTATCGTTTCCACCGCTGATGTGACACGGCTGGTCACATAAATGGCACGTACAGCCGACGTCCGGGTCGTGGAAGTCTCTTCTATGGCTTAGTAGTTTATGGTAAAATCCATGAAGTGGATAGTTGCTGAGCTTCTTGGTGGTGTGTGTTGCACCTCAGGAATGTTTCAATAGAAATGATCTGTATGATGGTGGTTATGTAAGAACTGAAACAAACCAATAATTAATAATAATGAAATAATAGCTAACTTAACATGCACCTCGAAAAGTAATACACATCATTCAGTTATCTAACTCTATTGTGGACTGAGTTGCATTGTAACCGTAATAAACGCTGATTTGCTTTAAATAATATTATAGTTTTCGTTTTTTAATCACGTTGCAACCCCATTTGATGATTTGTCGTTGTCACAAGGGTCGAGAAACAATATTTCGCCAAATTTGCAGCGGTGCTTATTTGGCGGCGAGATTAAGCGCTTTTTATAAATATATTTAAATAAATCTAAAAAATTCTTAATTATCTTTATAGGGCGCAAAATACTTGCGTCGTTTTTATAAATATATATATATATATATATATATATATATTTATAATAAGATCTTCAGTTTGGTTTTTAATTTTATTTAGTAAATACACTTAGTGCTCATTATTACACGCCAATGTGGCGTGGCTCGACGCGAGAGACTTGTCGACTTGTGTAAGGTGCGCACAATCGTCGACATTACATGATGATAATCAAAAGAAGAACATACAGCAGGCATGCTAAGTGGTAAACACGGCACTCCTAGCCTTGCTCGAATATCCGACACGCTGCCAGACAGCAGCCGATCTCCAGGCAGTCGAAGCGTCGAGCATGGCTTCTCCAACGTCTCGTTGCAGGGACGTCCAGCACCTCGTGCTAATCGCTGGGAGTTAACTGCGGCTGCCAATCCTCCCCCGGAGGCTCTTCGTGACTGCCCACCTACCATCGGCATCAGTAGGCGTGTAGCATCAGTAGCATCGCTACGAGCAGCGTCAAAGTTCTCAGCAGCAGTAGTAGTGGCAGCATCGTCAACATCACCATAGGCACCATTATCATTATTATTATCACTAACGTCGTCGTCGTCGTCATCGCCATCACTATGTCGATGAAGCACTGAAGGCAAAAAGTCTCCCTATCGCTGGGATCTCCCAGTGTACGTCTGGGCCACCTGCATGAGAGGGTATGTCTGCTCCTTCTCCCCTCAAAGTCTTCCTCAATCTACTGTAGGCCGTTGTCAACTATTTCAGCCGCTGACCCCGTATTGTTGAAGAGGCGATGTCATTGCCACTCACCAGCACAGGCCATTCTTTGCTCTGTCGGATCCTTGTCTGAGCAGCGCTGACACTACTGGTTTATCTACTGCAACTACTACCGCACTTACTGCTACAAGCTGCCATGTGCCTAAGCTTTTCGTACACCTGCATCCAATAATACTTAGTTTCTGGTTCTACGAAGGGAGCTTTTGCACGTACCTTCTATGTGGCGCGTGGACGGGTCGCAGATGAGGCCCATGCCCCGCAGCCTTTCCCAATATTCTTGTCCCGCTCCTCCCTCGCGCGTTATGAGATAGACGGTGCCGCAGAGGGTAGCAGAGCGCTGCTTAACACCATTATTTCTTTCCTATCTAAACATCAGCCATCCATCCATCCAATCGACCTTAATCTCCCCCAACTAAACGCCCATCTACCGACAACCGGTTTGCTTGGCGGCCGCCCGTTTGTAGGATATCGATGCTGATGGCAATGTTGAAGACGACCCCTCTGGCGGTCGCCCTTGCCGTTTTCGCGCTAGTTCTGCTCGGCCTTCCGTTACTTCAAAGTTGGCCCGCCACTCCCAACAAACGTGCCGAGATCTCGTACCCCTCCATCAAGAGCGGCGAAGGATACCGCGTGGCGGAGAAAGCCGCGCCGCCTGCTCTTCACTGTTTTGTGCAGTCTCGACTATCGAATGCAGCTGTGAAGTAAGTCAGCAAGCAGAGTGCGGGTGAATAGGA
>QVRM01002969.1:0-47343 GCA_003439945.1 Dermanyssus gallinae | reverse complement strand
GCACCAGCCAGGGGGGGACGCGATCAAAAGGCAAATTAAAGTGAACTGAGCAGTGCTTTTTGCTCGCCACGCTGTTGTTGCAAGCTCAGACAGCATTGTGGGGATCGGAGTCGCTTGCTAACTGGGACTGCGGGGTACTACGCGCATTTTGCGTCAAACACTATACCGTTTCAAAGTGAAACGTTCGACTGCTGGAAGACAGGCTGGCTCCCGTAAAAAAAAACAGTTTTTGTTTTAACGGAACTAGATGCTTTGCACTAATACATAATCAAAACAAATATCGTTATACTACTACTACTACTTGGATAAACAAAATGCACATAAATGCCGGTTTATGTAGAAGTTCCTTTTGTAAAACTGTTCCGCTATTTGCGATTAAACATTTTGATAAGTCATTGATGCGTCGTGCCGACAAAGCTACCTGCTGCAAGGCGGGTCGATGACCTGTGTAGTGTTCGTTATCAAGAAGGACACTGGAAGGACATCAACTATAAAAGCTCGGTATTCAGACTCGCAGTTTTTAACGTGATGTCTTTTTGATTCTTGCTCTTTCATGCAGGTGCAGTAGATAGAGTATACAGTGGTGATTCCTGCAACCAGTTCTAGAGGCCACATTTAAGCATGTATGCACGTATTCACGCACATCCATACGTGACCATACGTGACACAAAACAGAAATTAAAAATTTAGGGCAGTTCGCGGCTGTATCGAAGGGGTCTCAAGCGGACAAGGAGTCTCTTGAGCTTTCTTTGAATATGAAACTGGCTGACTTTTGGTTGGGCCTCCTTGACGTCTCCCTCGCCCTGAGTCTGTTCGAATCAAAAGTTGTTGTCCGCTTTTATGAAGAGGAACATGCGATACGTTTGTTACTTAAAGCCGAAGAAGATTACCATGAGAGTTTTCAGCGTACTCCAGGTGATAGGAAAATGACGGCGTGTTACTTTGTTTGAAGGCTGCACGTACAATGCCATTATACACCTTGAAGAATTCTGGTGATGGGCTTATATATATATATTGTATATATGTATGTATGTATGTATGTATATATATATAGTACTGTTTCTTCGGGAACACAACAAAGGTTAAATAGATACATGCGATATATATATAT
The DNA here is from genome assembly GCA_003439945.1 of Dermanyssus gallinae. NCBI lineage: Eukaryota > Metazoa > Arthropoda > Arachnida > Mesostigmata > Dermanyssidae > Dermanyssus > Dermanyssus gallinae. Next base: position 46,232 of record QVRM01002969.1, on the reverse strand, counting down.
ACATATATATATATATATATACATATATATATAAATATAAAAACAATAACTTTGTTTTCTAAGGAAGCCAGTTTATCTCCCAGCACTAGATAGGACGTTTTTTGGAACGGGATATCTGAGATGCTCGTTAGTAGTGTTTTATGCATAATGCTCATAGTGCCCGTAGTTTCTGGCAAGCGATTGTGATACCCACAATGCCGTCTGGGCTCGCCACACCAGCGTGATAAGCAAAAAGCAATCAATTCAATTTAGTTTGCGTGTTGAACGCGCACTCCCGGGCTGCTGCCGGAAATTATAGCCCGGCTACACCGACCGGCTGCACATACACATATGCATGTAGCATTAAACTATACACGAAACTAGAAAGGATTACAAATGAGTGATCAAATTATGAATGCTAGCTCTATTTGAATGGCCGTTTCTACCCTCCACTGCCTCTCTGACTACTGGTGGCAACCATTTGCTATATATATATATATATATATATATATATATATATACATATATATATATATATACATATATATATATATATATATATATATATATAAATCTTAGATATATCGTTAAAAAAACGTCATATGCTGTGTTCTAAAGAATTCTGCTGAAAGATAAACTGGCTTTTTTAGAAAACAAAGTTTTTGTTTTAACAGAACTAGATGCTTTGCACTAACACATAATAAGACGGAAATCGTTATGGTTGGTTTATGTAATTATAGCAACACCGCTGTCTAGACTAAAACGAAACTGATTACATGCAGGATATATATATATATATATATATATATATATCGAGAATACGCGTATCGCAACATTACATTTTGTTAAAGAAAGTGGCTGTAAATGACATCGAGGTGGCCACAACTTGGATTCACTAAGCTCGCTGTTTTTAACATTACGCCTTTTTGGCATTTGGCCCTTCGTATAGAGGCAGTAGATACAGTATACCGTACAGTTCGTGCAACCAATTACAGAGGCCACACCCAAACGAGTATACACACTCGCACACGCCCATAAGTGAGCATGCACAGATACATAAAGCAGAAAAGTTTTGAGCAAGTTCGCGGCCATAGCCGGAGCGCGCGGACAAGGAGTCTCTTGCGCTCTCCTTGATTATGCGCTTATATTTGGTCGGGCTACCCTGATGCCCCCTCGCTCCGAGTTAGCTGCGCTCATCCCAGATCGTTCAAAGTTCTTCTCAGCTTTTATGAAGACGAACATGCGATACATTTGAGTTGATGTAGATGGCCGACAAACATTACGTTACTTTGAGCAGAAAAGATTTCCGTGAGAGTTTCCAGCTGACTCCAGGTAAGGCGGGAAAAGCGGCGCGTGTAAGCGCCGTGTTGTTTTGTTGCACCCGCGATGCCATTACACACTTTGCACACATCGTATGGATTTCAGATATATATATATATATATATATATATAAATAAACCCATGCAGACCATTACGCATTCTTTGGAAGATTCTGTGTACTATCCATCTCTCTGAGTGCAATATTGTTTAGCCTCTTTTAGTTTTGAGGTTTTGTTTATGTCAGCTTCTGCAGCCACCAGGAAAATCTCCATACGAGTAAATTCGAGCGCTTCTAAAAGTGGCGCTCCAGCCGCTTTTGCATCGCTTCACTTATGGAGAATTCTGTTCAGATTCTGTATTACGTACTCTGGTATCTATCTCGTTCAGTTCATAGTTTGCTGTTCAAGACCTGCTGAATAGCGTTGTTACGTCAGAAAAGGGCTGCGTCAGCTAAGGTTACATTTTTTGAGTTCTTAACGTAGACAAAGTGAGTTCATGGTCAGACAGTCAAATTCGTCAATGCTTGCTGAAGGTCTAGAAGCCTAGTTTTAACTCCAGTGATAGAGCACTAACTGATTGTGCGAAAAACACATACGCTTAGCTCATCTCTGAACAACAATATCGACCTGAACTAATCTAATACATACAGGCCTCGCGAGGTATTTGTAGCCAGGTTTTAGGGCCAATATACGGGTTTCACCACGTTCAGTGTAAATCCAAGAACCATAATGAACACTGGGGAACGTGCCTGGCAAAGATGATAGCAAACATTGGATAGTTTGCTATCCATATGCGCTTATGACATCATTTATCGTTGTTTTAACTGCAAGTTTTGTAGAGATAAATAAGGCAGCAACCTGTTGTGCCCTACGCTGCTTATATAGATTTATTGTCGCGCAGAAGGAAACTGTGTTTCTATAAGCTAAAGCGTAATATTTAATTTCTTTGTATTGGTATATTCACTAAATTGTTTTTCTTCATGTTTCTATCTATTTAGCACTCCTTTTGTCTATTTATTCACACGATTCCAAAATTGCTCGGGTGTCGCGACCCAGAATGCAGAATGTATGATCAACTCATTCTTAAACTACCCTTTCTCTTATAACACATAACATAATGTTCTTAGTTTTATAACGAAAATGGCTTCCCATTAACATTATACTCTTAAAACAAACCTTTCTCTCCCGTTTGTGCTTGAATGGCGTGGGTTGCGGCGGCACGATAGAATTATAGGTAGATACTTAAAGAGGCCTTTCAAACTGCCTACGCGGAATTGGCACTTCAATAAGGCAATCCCTGTTAGAAGATATTGCACACAAAAACCTTCCTTATAAATGCTTTTGTAACTGCTCCAGAAGCTGCTGCCATTCAGACATATTGTTTGTAACCGAAGGAGTGTCATGTCAATCGCCTTTTAATATCTAAGTTATGTTTTTTCCCGAAAATCAATCGATGAGACCGGCCAACTAATCACACAGTATTTATCGAATTTACCATATATGTTATAGAAAAAGGTCTAAGTACGGCTAGGTGGCAAAGTATAGATTTTTGGCTAGGGCAAGTACCTCTGCCCGAGCTCTAGTGGGTCGCTATTTAATAATGATCACTCCCTAAATAGCTAACGCAGACGCCAGTGCGCAGAAGGCTTCGTTCAGTCACGTTTTAAATTAACTTCCTTCCACTTGCCAAAGAAAGTGAGCAATGCCGCAGGCAAGCTCCAAAGTGCAAAAACGAAGCATACACGCTACATGTGTTCGTGGCACGTAATCTTATTAGTTCGACTTTCGTGAATGGTCGCTTAACTGTTTCTGATAGTGTTAAACTGAGCAGCACGCAATGAATCAAGCTCGATCGTTTATTTATGCTAAAATCTGTTTTTGCAAGTACTGATATATATATATATATATATATATATATACATACATATATGCCGAGCAGAGCTGCCTATTAACTGGACCTCGTACATTCACACATGTATACCCATATTGGATCAGTCAGATAATTTTGTTCTGACAAAATTCTGGCAACCTAGGAAATGTAATTTTAGATAAACAGTGTTATTTCAGTCAATTTTATATAGATCACCTCATTTTATAATCCTTGTCTAAAGTTCACTCAATAAAAAATTACATTCTTTCCGGATTTCTCATGACTGATGACTAATCTATGCGATGTGTCGATCATTTGGTCGACTACCAACTATGTACTACAATTTAGGAAACAAATTATAATATCCGTATGGATTGTGGAAGGTCGATTCATTCCTGTTTGATTTGTTGATCAGAGACTCTACAACAAAGTCGAACAAACTACCGCATTGTGGTACAATCGCGCTCAGTTTGTAGATAGCAAAGATCTTCACCGCCGATGGCCAGTCTTATTTTGTCCATTGTACTAGTGTAAAAACATAAAATACTGTAAAAGGGCCTTTGTAAATGGTAATGTCATTTTACTTATTATTAAGGACACAGAGCAATTGAGTCGAAATGCCTTCAGTGATTGCTGCAGGTGAAATCGACTACGCTAGTAGAGTACAAGGTCATCAGCGTACGAAAGTGTACTAGCTTGCGAGTGGCGACGCTGGATCTTATCTGGCAGGTCGCTCACAAATACTAAGAACAATAGCGGGCTAAGAGTATCGTTTGATTAATTGGGGTGTGCTCAGTTATCCCGGCGATGATTATAGACCCCACCTTTAGCATAACTTGTAATAACTTTTGTATTACCGTTAAAACACCACAACGCTAGTTTCTCTAAGGTAATTGTTCGCGGCGTTGTATCGAAAGCCGCCATGAAGAACGTCACGATTACCTCGGAAGGCCATTTGACTGCTATTGAAAAGAACGGTGCAAACCGTCATCGTCGATCTCCTTCGCCTAAAACGGTACTGCTGCTGCTCTGGCAAGCACTCAGTATTCCATGACGCTTTTCTTTGTTATGCCACGGTACGACGAAGGTGTCAAGGAATTCCCTTTTCTCTTTGGTATCACCCTTAGGAGACGGACTTTCTAGTCTCTAGGCAAATGGCATCTCTTCTTGGTATCGTCGAAGAGAGCAGCGAGGCAAGGAGCCAGAACAATCGCCTGCTGCAGATGTTCGTTCCGGACAAGGTTTGGACCCGCATCCTTTCTGACAGAGCTTTTATTATCGCATCCACAACCTCCGATATACCGACCAGCCGTCCAGCCTATCCTGCGGGGTTTTGGTTGTCCTATGGCCCCAAACAGAGACATGTAACGGGGTGCAACTGGGGATCTTTGATGAGCTGGCAAACATGTGTCGAAAATAACTACCCTGCCTTTCAGGTGATACTGGACAGGCTGTTGGCGTGTCGGAGCGCAGCCATGTATGTGGATGAAGCTAGGGTATACGTCTGAAGCATACGTTGTTTTAGAGGTTGACATTTTTAGGTAACTTCAAAGGTTTTTCGGGGTGTGCTCAGTTGGGGAAGTGCGCTGTGCAGTATGACAATTCAAATTTGTGTTGCATAGATTTTGACATTTAGGGGGTAAGGAACAGGGGTAACCTCTGGCGAGAGCTCCAGTAAGCAGGTAAGCCAATTGCAGCGCTAACCCGTTGCCGCCTTTGCCTGTGGCCTGAGGTGTCGTCTGGTACCAAAGCTCTGAGTGTTTAACTGCGGACCCGTAAGTCTAATGCTATTGTGCCTGGCATCTGTGCCAAATATATCTATCGTAGCCCTTCCTGGAGGAGATACATAGGTGGGTTCCTCGGCCGTGGAAACCACCCGCATACTAAAGACGCTAGTAAGTTGATAAGTGCGCCAGATCTAACGTTATCTGGTTTGTCGACAGAACAGATAAGGTTGCCACAGTGCACTGTTGTTTTGTTAAGGTCAACTTTATACATGCAATACACTAGCTTTTTCATCAGGTTGGGAATAGCTTCCAAAGGACTAAAATAAATCGTAGTATATTTATGGAACTTTATTGTCATTGTTGATCAAGGCATTCTATCAGATATCAGCCGAAAACTACGGTTAGTTTCGTCGCTCAGGTCTCAGTAAGAACATGTGCGTCATATTGTGGATTTATAGTCAGGGAAGGACGGTCAAAGTTGATTTTGTATTATAGCAATTTGATTGAAGAAGGTGAGTTAATATTTACCCGTGACCGAATAAAATAATATGCGTGACCGAAACCGCACTCGCGTGTTTCGGTTCACGGGTACTCTTGACTCTTACTTTTCCGCCAGTGTCTAAAATTGCCTCATTTATGGAGACACAAAGCGCTTCTCGTAGGCACGTTTCAATTGAGTGTCAAAGCGTATTTCAATCCTAATATGTTAAGGGTTTGCTTTGAAGAGTTCGTTGATCCTAAATACTGCGAGGACAGAGATGACATATTTTACTAATTACATTATTGATTGCCGTTTATATGCCGCTTATACTGCATCCACGATACAACGAAAAATCTTATTCATTATATGCTGGATAAAGCGATCACTATTTTTGCCACGGATGGCCAGCGCTGTTTCATTTCCAAGCATCCTGCTCTCTGCAGGGTCGTTAATGCCGTTTATAACTACACAAGACCAACTTCGTTTCGAGAAGATATCGGGCGCGTGTATATAGGCTATTGGTGTGCAGAGTGAGATACTTGGGAATCCGCCTGCCCTTGTATTATGTGTCGTGACTTTTTATTTAGCATGTCCATGTGACCCAATCTATGTGGGCAGAGCCCCAGGTGGCTTCGTGACAATCATTTCACAAGCAGCAGCCAGCGGGCTTCCGCCTTATAGTCTCTGCTTAACTGCTCTTGCGACCCGCAACTTCGGCATCTTGGTTTTGTCATCTTGCAATTGGTGAATTGCAATTACCTCTGACGAGTTGCATCGGCCCGCGGTACAACATGACCCCGTATTGTTTAAGTTCCAAGCGGACCTCTGCTAGGAAGTCATTACCCACAAATGTCAGAATAACATGCTCGGTTGGCGTTGCAACATTCGTAACTGGATTCTTCGTTTTCACTCGAAGTGCTTTGGAGACTCTATACGAAATGAGAGAAGCTAATTTAGCAGCTTCAGAGATAAAGGCGTGCAAACCCGAAATCTGCCCCTTTCTTAGGTGAGAGCTGCACCTATTTTCGCAGATACCTTAACTCCTGCCAACTTCTGCAGGGATATCCGTGTGCCTCTGTCATTCACCTCTTTGTCACCTCTGTGATTCGCTTAATTAAAGATTATAGCAGTAACAGGCTACCCCCACTAGAACCCGTTGACTAGAGTGGAGCTCACTGACCAGCTTCAATGAAATTTGGTGCAGAGAACAGATTTTATACACCGCGGATATTTTCAGCTACTTTTGTCGAGCTCGATGGCGTTGTGCATTCGCGTGCGCCTCGCCAGCAGAGGAGACATAGAGGTGCACGAGTTCAATCGCCACCGTTGCACATTTATATTTTTGGGGTCTAGAATTGCGAGAGCAAACCCGTGATTATGCGATCAGTCATCTTTCTCGGCAAATGTGTAAAATTTCCCGCATAGTGAGCTTAAATTCGTTGATATTTAGCGTTATCTTTGTTGATGTTTGGGTAGAGCTTTCGAGTCGATTTCCCACAGACAACCGTATGAGAGAAAGACAGGCAAACGTATGTCTGTGCCTCTACATCCGTACCCAACGATTAGGCTGCGTACTGTTCATATATACGACTCCCAGTAAGAATCAAGTGCACAATGATATTTCGAAGAGCTTTGATCGACAATTGGGGATGAAGTCCCATTTCTGAGGAGTGGGTATAGATGGTACATACAATTTCGAATTGGACATTTTAATTTGTACGAAGTAAAGCGGCAAGGTCAGCTGTCGGAAGATGATGGTATACTAAATACCTACTAAATTGTTTCACTTTTTGTACTTCTCAGAAAAAAACGTTAATAAGGGCGATGGTTTTTCCACTATGACAACCCTCCGGCCCATACACTCGAGCACTTAGCCAAAAATAATAAAAGTAGAAGGAAAATGCTTGGATTAATAAAAATCAGTGCTCGAAGCTATGTGCTACAAAACTTGAAACGCGTTTTGGAGAGGTGCCTCAATTTATGGATCTGTGCCTTCAATAAATGTATCAAAGTCAGTAAAAATTGCGGCTGAATCTAGCTACCGATTCGATTGCCAAAAATGTTTAGTTGCATCCACTCGCACAAATTTTAGTCTTCTACGAATGTTCTAAGCGTCCATCGTCGGCTCACCCCCAGAACCCCGTCTTGCCACTACCAGATATCAGAGGGACATCTCAGGAAGTCGACCAACTTTTTCATCGACAGACAAAATACGGTAAACCAAAGAGGTGCTGTTGTATTTTGCACTGAGATGCAATGGAGTAGTCTACAAACAGCTGTAACAGGGGGCTTGTGGACCTGTTCAGCACAGTGATCAATGTAGGGCACGTAATCGCAAACAGCTTGACGTAGGTGATCCCAGCGGACACTGTTGTTTGCGCTCCGGAAGTCCGGCTCAACATCGCAGCATTTCCTTCACGGGATTGAAGAAAAGCTAATGTAGCGTGCACAGCAACTTCATTACCGCTCATGGAAGAAATACCACGTTGATGGTCGCCCAAAGCTTTAGTTACATCGGCGAAATTGATGTAATAGGCGACTTTTGCCGGCCATACGGCGTAAGGTGCAGAAGCGTACAACGGCACGGACCGAGCCGCGCCTATGCCGAGGAGCGACGAGCCTCATTCGAGGCTTCCAGACGCAAGAATACAATTTGATCTGTTCAAATAAGTTGCCATCATTGTTAAATTGTTGTTTTAGAAAACTGCAAATTATCAGTACAAGCGCTGCATTAGTTTTAGACGCATGTTAAGCGCTGGAAGCGATGAATATTCTACATATCTTCCTTTTTGTTAAAAGAATAAGTATCTATACTTCGCATATGCCTGTTAGGACTCCCCCGTACAACTTTGTCTCGTGCCCTCTTTGCAGTTTGCAAGTACTTAAACAACTGTGTATGTTTTTCTGTCAAGCAGATCAAATATATGAGTTCTGATTAGCAAACGTCATGGAAAGATGGGCATCATTGGAAAACTCCTGCGACAAAATGTTCATCTCTTGTAGAAATGATTCAGAAACTCTAATTTTGGATGGTACTATTCTCACAATATTAAGTCACATTCATACGTGTTTCGTATTGTAAATAAATCTGTAATCGATTAAAGCCAATTCCGTAAGATAGATAACTTTATATTCTTGTAAAGTGTTGCCAGCATCTAAAACAAACAGGTTTTCTGTTCGTCAAAACGACAACTGAGTATGTTAATGTTGCTCGACAAATTATTATTTGAAACAGAGCCGGCGGTTGAGGCAATGTTCCCACAATGGTTACACCCAGGTAGTTGCCGCGAGTAATAGCAATTCAAGCAGAATCTTTCAGGAAACGATTTAGGAGCGACTATCGAGAGTATTCTACTCATAGGAGGAACTAAATGGATCCACCGAATTGAGCCGAATCCATCGAAAAATGGAGGCCTGATATGAATGTTCGGAAACAAGTTGATACCACACTCGCCCTAAAGGCAGAACAAAGCGTGAAACAGCGCAGAACTACATTGCGAAGGGTGTGCTCGAACCGGAGCCTGGAACGCCCAGTCATTATTAGAAGTAAGTAAGGAGAAAGCACAATGTGTAACTAGAATGTGCTTACACTGCGAATAAGTAAAACTGACCCGCAATTACCTACGCAATAATCGAATCGTAAAACAGAGCTAGAAGAGGTTTCAGATTGAATCACCACGCGCCTTAGTATCACACCATATGCATCTGTCTTAGTTGGGGCCAAGTATGCAGATTCAGCAAATGTTGCGTCGTGTAAATGATGAATTTCCATGCGGAAGCAGACATGTTGCCTGCCGCAAGTTCCGCTCGTGTTGCAGCGACTAGCTGATCGCGTTGTCGTTTGTCGAGTCTACCGGAATCCAAGCCGGCCATTGTCGGCCAAATCCGTGACGCAAGTTAAGAGGAATAAGAGGAAAACGAAACACGAAGCGTTGTTGTTTCGTTCGCACACTTGACCGAGTCGGCCTGTGTTATCTTCCTTCCCCTCATCTACGCCTGCTGCTGCGGTGACTGGGGCCACCATCTCTAGCCAACAACAAACGAACTAGATCACGTACGTCTTCCACGTTCACTCACGCCATCCTACTATTCGCTTTCACTTGGCGAGACTCTTTGCTCGCTCTCTCTCTCTCGCTCTCTCTTTATAAACACTCTCTCCATTACTGCTACCAGTACTACCACAGCTAGCAACATACTTTTTGGGCCCGTCGTAACTTTCCAAAATAGCTGCTCTGAACACAGTAGATATATATACCTATATATATATATATATATATATATATATATATATATATATATATATATATATATATTTCTGCCGGCCAACGCAACCGGCCCCGGCGCTCGCCGTGTCTCGTCCCGGTATTTTGTTTTTATCCAGAGTCTCTGGAACGCCAAGTATTCGTGGCCACCGCTGTTCCCGTTTGGCAATGTACCACTGTCCCACTGGTCTAGCCTGCCGTCCTTGGGCACCCCCCCGACACAAACGTAGGCTGTGCAAAGAGGAACTGCCAACTATCGTCTCTTGGTTTTCACCTATCTCCCTCTCCTTCTATCTCCCCCTTACTTGCGCGCTCTCTCCCTCACTCACTCCTCTCTCTCTCTCTCTCTCTCTCTCTTTCTTTCTCTCTTTATATATATATATATATATATATATATATAAATATATATATATATGTATATCCCTTCCCATTTCTCGCTGTCTCTCTATCCGTCGTCCTCCTTCTAGAAAGTACTAAATCAAGGAGTGGCGGCAAACTCGACAAAAGCTCTCGTGATCTTCGCCAGACAGCAGATGACGCTGCGACAGATCTTCCCCATTGAACATCACTACCATCCACATACGCGTCAACAAACGTGGCTCCGAGACTGCCAGTGGGACTGGCAAACGGCAAATACACATTTTAGAAGGTAAACAATCACTTCGTCCCAGGAGGATTTCTTAGTTTGTCTATGAAATATTCAAAATGTATTGTAAATATTTATTATCATTGATTACATTTTATTATAATTATTATTATTAAAACTGAGTACCCATAAGTACTAATAATACTACTATATAATAGATAACTGGGATGACCAGTACAACGATGTATAAAACACGGATGTTCTGTGAGTAGCGTGTGCTTGAAATTAATGAACTGAACTAAAACTGTACGATGTTAATAATAATAATAGAAATAGAGGAGTAACTGAAAATCTGTTATCCGCTCAAATGGAACTACTGCAGGAAAGTTGCCTGCAAGTGTGGGCCAACACCGTGCGGCTCCAAAAACGCTTTCCATCCCCGCATCCAACCGGTCTTATCTCTCTCTTTTCTCTTTTGCAGCCGAAAACGACTGTCTTATATGACAAGAGTACCATCCGGCTTTCCCACCAGCAGCGACCTTCATCGCATGAACAGCAGAGAGGCAAGTCAATGCTGCTACCATAGTGTGCCCTTACTTCGTCAGGGATCGACACTTTTAATTCTTACCTTTAACTTCTGCTATCTGTTGATTCTGACCGCGGGATTATCAGTCCACGCCATAAAGCTAGTTCTCCTCAGCTTCGTGCCGCCCGCTTACAACAATAGCGATACCCTACAATCGTACAAGTGGTATGGTTTATCCTCAAAGACAGCTATATGACAACTGTGACTAGCGCACTATCCTCTAGACCACGTTGCAAACGCCAGGTTGCACTGAGGGGGTCATGGAATCAGGCCCTGGGGAACCCCGGCCGCTATATACGCCTCGTGGCCAGGTACGCCAAGACTTCTTACTACAAGTAGGGCGGGCCTCCCCTTTTAAGTAGGATGCTCAAAAGTACCTTTCAGGGCAAGCTGCTGAATACGTATTTAACAGATAGCGGTAGAAGCAGCAACAGATCCCTGGTCCTAGGCGGGGATTTGCGTGGGATCTCCGCTTTGGTAGGCACCCACTTTATAGCCGAGAGAATCGGTCGGCCTTTTTTGAACCTGTATTTTGTCCGCATAAGGTGGCCGTTCTCTTCCTTGGTCGTGATCCCCTCAGTTTTCCTCTCGTAAGCAGAACCCTTAGTCTATAAAGTAGGCTAGCTGCATGCTAGACAGGTTGGTCTATAGGAGCTAGTCCTTTCCAGAATGGGTAGAATTCAGCGTTTCATACGATACACAGCCAAGGGCGGGTGTAAGGTGAAGGGCATGTTAACTACGTTGCCGTTCGTCAGGGGAACTCTTGTCTTTCTTCTGATTTCCGGAATACTGCGTATTAGCTCACAGGCCCGTCCCTATAGGGCATCAACTAGTTATTGAGCAGCAACTCCCCCAGGCAATGTTTGTTGTTCTAAACTACAGCTCAGCGCAAAAAAACCCTAAAGCTGTTGGGGTCGCAATGTAGTTGTAAAATACAAGCCTCATCCGTCTTGCTGAGCCTTGCCCTGATGGCATTTCTCCCGGCCCAGATACAACACCTGCGGGCTACCGCAATTTCCTCGTACCACCAGCACTTTAATGAAGCCGGTCAATAGCGCAAAAGATGTCAGCGGCCGCAAGGCCCACACCTTTTCCAGCATTCTCTGCAAGTTCTCGACATCTTAAGTATTCCCTCGTAAGACTAAGATGTTTGTTAGCCTTTCTCCTCAGTGTTATAGTTGAGGTCAGTGGGGTATTAGAGGAATGTTTTTCTGACATCGTGTCGTATAAAATGTCTGGGCATGGGCCGCTATAACATGCGTAAAAATGGCCAATCTTATCGTGTCAAGCCATGTATCGTCAAAGACGATGCCACATCTTTGTCTGTGGCTCAATAGCAGTTTGAGGTGTTTTGAATGTTTTGCGGTCGTCCACAACCCATGCCAATAAGTTTCGTTCAACCTGTTTAACGCTTGGCTCGCTGGCGAGGGATAGAGCCACTCTTTTCCCGTCGCCATTTAGTGCAGCTTAGACAGTTTTTGAATCCAATAATGTAGTAACTTAAAACTAGTAACATGTTAGTGGCCTAACATCGGTCCCGATAAATACTACTAGCATTCCAGTTCCAGCTGCCCATCTAAGCTGGAAACCGTCAACGACATCGACGAGACACTGTGAGGCCCTCAGCGTGCTCCTGTGAAGTATAACCATCAGTGCTTTGCAGAAACCTATTTTTTTCTCAGCCATTTCTGTGTACTGCCACGTGAAAGGTAGCGGCTGATCTTCAGCATGAACCTGCACTGGCGTATCGACAATCAATCCCCGTTTATGCGTGTGAGATCCATTGAATTCGAGTGAGAAGTGAAGAGTGACCTCCGTTACGGGACGAGATTCGACGAGCTCATGGCCCTTATAAACGGCTCACGTATTGACTGGGATGTTGTTATAGTGGCAGAAACTTGGTTTGCTGAGGCTGACGACCTTCTTTACTATTTAGATAAAGAGCCATAATTTGAAGAACTGCAGATCTGAGAGTGAAGGTGGAAGTCTTGCAATCTACACGCATTGTGCGCTCGACTTCAGAGGCTATGAGGTCAAGCAATGAAGCAATGTGCTGGCCATGGGGGTATATCTTCGCCGCCCTTGCTTTTGCGGCTATATCGTCGGAGTATACTCTAATCAGGCACGATCGTCAAGCACTCATGGATGTCATGGAAAGCTTTGATGATATTCTGCTAGCGACTGGGAGTTTGCCTTGTGTGCTTATGGGGGGCACCAACATTAAGCTGCTAGGTGGGTGGTACCTTATTTTCTTTTTTAAATGTTTTGGCTCTTGCCAGCAAGGGTTTCGAGCATGCAATCAATATAATAACGCGTCCAGGTCTTAAGTTTAATGCTGCCTCTCTAGACTCATGCAATTGTCATGTTGTCATTGCAAACTATGAACGATATCTACATATCACTTGCTTTGATGTTAACTCCGTATCATAGGGTAATTTCGTCTTGTCCAGTGTGAACAATTCGCAGATTGTCAAAACTAAGAAAAATTGTTTTCTGCGCTTAGTCATCAAACCTCTTTTAAAAACGCCGACCCGCTTCGTATTTCAAAGGTTCTGCGATATCTCGTTTCATACTTTCGGCAGCATAGAGGGTCTGAGACCTGAAACGGGTTAATTGGAATTCGAATTCGCAGTCTTGAGTAGTTTACGTTTAATCACCTTATAGACAAGCACGGCTAAATTTAAACGTGCCTGCTGATACAGCTTGAGTAGCTCCAGACTGCCACACCATGGCGACACGTCGTCCCAATGAGACAGATCAGTCATGGCTCGCACCGTATTATTTTGGATCACCCGTAACGAGAGTATGGCTCCCAAGTAGGCCGCGTCTCATTTAGTCCCAACCTCTGCCCCAACTTTCGTCACTCACTAAGATTACCTAACATATCCTGCAACTAAGCAAATTGCATTAACCAAAAAAAAAGAATCTGTAATCTGTAAGACTTTGGTCATTGTCTGCTCTAGTATCCCATTTTAGAACCGAGTCTGCATTTTGTAGCTATGTAATTGTTTCTAAGCACAGTAAAAATGGCAACACGAGACGTGTACATCACGACTGTTAGCTTCTCTCCAATACAGATAGATCAGACTTTACATTCTCACTTCTCTCGTGCACTTGGAAAAAGATACTTCCTTATACATATCATATATTTTGGACACTGATTTTTATCTACCACATCATAGACCCTCCGAATAGCCAAAAATAACGCTACTATGCATTTTTTCACATCTTGCCAAGTCGGTAAAATAAGCCGATGCGAAGAGACAATCCTCGATAAATCGGACTATCAACTTCGCTGCCTTTATCTTTTTCTGAAAGTGGCTTTTCGCTTGAATGGTCGCAAAAAATACATTTCGACTATGACAATTGCTGGCCTGCTCAACGTCGCGTTCTCAGCCCTTACACTTAGCTTTTCTATCTAGGCATCTCTGTAACATTGGGGTCGCTACTCAGATGCTATTAGACTTTCTCCCTAGGCGACATAAACCTAGATAAGCCTAGATAGCCTAATAACTGCAAAAATACATAAACCTTACTTTAAACTCTCTATTTTCTGACATCACCTTGGTGTTGGTGATTGCGCCATGTATTTTCGCTCTTGCTTTGGAATTTATAATTTATTGCAGTCTTTATGTCGCCCTCTGATGTTAGTGTGTATTCATGTGTAAACTAATGGGAGATCATTCTGTTTGCCACCATACCGTAGTGGTCGTTGAGACTTCCGACCTAAAAGAAACAAAAAGGCGCTGTACCGTATTGTTAGTATCTATGTCATGCGTTCGAAACTGGCGCGCAGGTTTTACATTCGAATTGTAATTTAATTTAATAAATCGCCAGCGTGAGGTGGTTCCACACCCTATCAAGACCATACATCAATCCCGGCACAATCTTAAGCACAAAGGGCCTCACTACTGAGAAAACCGCCAGTATTCGAACATTGCCTACTTCCCCGTAAAGAGAGACAAGCGCTATCCGCACTGTTTCGTGTATATATAAACTCCAATGGTTGGTCGCAGCAAGTACAACGTCTCTGACAGCCAATTGATCTCCACGCCTGAATGTCATGACTTTTGTGTTCCTGATGTTTATCTCAAGTCCCTTCAAGACAAGAACCGCCTCTACCGTAGAGGAAATGCCTCCATGGCACCCAGGTCGCGATGAGCTAGGACGATATCGTCTGCATACATCACCACCATGGGTTTTTTAGTAGTCCTGCCGGACGTAACCGACAATGTCAGCAGGGAGAAGGGTAAACGAGACGCAGCTTAGAGGTCTCCTTGCGAGGTTCCCACGTTTTGCTTAATTTCTATTACACCATGCTCACAATCTACCAACAAGGTGTCCTCATCAAAGAAACTTGCTATTATATTACACTCAGACAGACATTTGGATCCTGTTTGTCTTCACCACGCCTATCCTTGAGCATAAGAGAAAGTCTGGCGATATGCCAGACATTAGGCATCCATCTCCTCTAACCTAGCGAAATCACAATGAGTTTCCGCCAATAGAGGGAATGACTGGCTCTAAAACTCATGGTAGACCTGATCCTGGGTCATGAGCTCTTTCTCTTCGGGAGTGACTGTAGGACCTGGCAAAATTTTTCACCCCAAAAGACAAATTCATGTTGTGCTGCTCCAGTGTAAGCGGATGCTGTACAATTGAGAATAGAGCCGCAACGTCACGATTGAACAAGAGACTAGTTAGGTGGCTCTCTACCTGTCCGACTGAGCGGGTTCACCGGCCTACGCGGTCGCACCACGTAAGCTAAGGGCTCTTGTTCTGCGCTTTCGAGCAGCCATCGTTCTTCCCGCCTCGTGTGTTCCCATTTATAATCATAACAGAGTCTTATATAAGCTTTTCTACGCTCAAATAGTTCCGTCTGGCTTGCAGTCATAATGGTGCACTTGCTAGATGCAGGAGACCGAGCACGATATTGTGGCCGGTGTAGCAGGCTCGAAAAACCCACGAACGTGATCTATTCTGCTGTACCATTTTTCACCTCACTGCGCTTCTCGTCGTCCTCTCAGTGGGTTACAGGTGGTATCAATCAATATAAGGCCTAATCTCACCTCAGGTACCTAACCTCAGGTAAAACCGCCTACCGCTCTGTCTAAAACAGATAGGTCAATCCGTCTTATTGCAGACCAGCGCGGCGGGGACAACGGCCAACGCTGGTTGGTGTTTTCGAGCCGCTTCGTCGAGGACATCGAAGATTTTAAAATCACGGCTGACAAGGTTGTAAAACAACAGGCAGGTGGCGCTGCTCACCTTGTGATCTAAAAATGTATAGTTTTCACGCGCGTCCGTACATCTTCTATGACCAATATATTCCGGCATTGAAATCACAGCCGACGATAGTTGATATGGTCAGATTTCATTCTAAAAGTCTAAAGCTTACCGTCTCAGCAACCTCCGTGGAATCGAATGTGGGAAATAAACTACAGCAACGTTAGCATCGCCCGCGTAAAGCACCACGAAGATAGATAACCCACCCACAAATCCTCCCCGACCTCCCGCAGATAAGACAGCCAGCTGGTGAAACCCACGCATATCATTGATATGCAGTTCACTACACTGAAATGTCTCCGTGAGGTGTGTACTGTCAATTAACGTAAACATGCCATCACGTGCAAGATCCATTGCCTCCTTAATTCCCTCACAATTTCAGAGAAGTCCTTGTAGAGGAACGTTTGCCGCTACGCCTGCTGTTCTAGAACTGGGCAGTCACTCACGAGGAGTTGGACCGCCAGGCGTTATAATACTCTCCTTAACCACTCTCTCGTAGGGAACGTCCCCAACCCCCAGTAACGGATTAGGCTTCCCTTTGACCAGAATTAACTTGTGCAACAGTTTGCGTAATCTTTGTGCGCCACACAGAACATTACAACCATGTGTAGGTTACCTCCAAACCGCTTACACAATTATGCCCTTGCCAAGTAGCCACGCTTGCAGCCCGACCGCTAGCGTCGTCTGCGGCGCAGATCTTCCAATAATTTTGCATAGACATCTAATCCGCATGTGCCATCTGTTGCGCTGCCTCTCTGCATCCGATATTTTGTCTCGTCATTTCCGAGCCAGAATAAAGTCATCGTCGTCTGCCTTCTCCTCCGGCTGTGGGTCAGCTGTCTCTGCTATCCGTGTTGTTGTGATTGTTGCTGGACCACCACCTGGTGGTTGCATTTTAACTACAGTGCCGTTTACGCTGCAACTGTCATTACTTAAGTCGGCAGAAGCCGAGTTCGTGGCATCTTTTGTGGCATCTGGGCGGTTGTTTTTGTTGGTCTCTCCAGCAGGCTGTCTCGCCCTTGCCTCGGTGACGTCACCGCCTTCTCCGCCATCTGGCAGCCGTGCTTTCTTGTTCTTCCGCATTGTCCGCGTTCCGCTGCATTTCTCCACACTAATTTTCCGTCACGAAGCGTGAAGTTAAAGCCTCCTGCAACTCTAGGGGGTGTGGCAAACGGTTTCTACGGGATTGCCTCGATTTTTGTAACCCGCCCCTGCAGTTTCGTGTGTGCTATCCACAGTTTCACATAGTTGCACTGTAGTTCAGTCAATCAGCTGCTCAATGTCCCTTGACTTGGTTCCTGGCTGTCACAGGCTCCACACGCAACAGAATGCGCTTCCTCGGGGGAGCACGGGGTTCGGACAATCCCTGTGGAACACTTTTGAGCAGCCTTGGCTGAATACCACTTGTTGTTCACCCGTCTTTTGCGTACACTTCGAACAACTGAACACCATGACTGCTAGCAGACTTTGTATTTGTGAGAATGTCTTTGTTTATATCAGATGCCCAGTCACCAACATTGTTTCTGGGCTATTGCAGCAAGTTTATTTTGGCCATGCCACCATGACTAGCGTGAAAGTCGATGACCACCTATTTGTGCAGCGAGTTCGAGATAACTCTATACAGAGCCATGTTGCATTGAGATTGTACTGCACAAATAGAACTGCGGTTACGAGGTCTCCTCCAAACACTGCTGATGTGAAGGCGTTATCAGAGGGTTGCAACAAACAAATGCAAGCTGTTCTTTAACTTGGTAAACTTCTTAATAGCGCCAGACACTGATGGTTATATGTGAGACTACACTTAATATGGTCTCACTGTGGTACTCTGTTGTTATGTACTCACCGTCTTTTTCTGCCACGAAAAACTCGAAAAACAAGTTAAAGAAACATTTAATAAAGCTTTCTAACAGTTCTTCTTTTTTAAACTCTTTTTTTTGTTTACTTGAATCAACGCACGGGCATAATAAAGACAAATGGCAAAGTTGTTCTTGTACGGTGAGGTACTGCTTAATTGAAAAAAAAATGTATATATATTATATTATATATATATATATATATATATATATATATATATATTTATATACACGCGCAAGTATGTGCACACACTCAGGTTTTCTCTGTACTGAAGGAAACGTATCGCACATTAGGTTGTATCCGCACATTATATATTTATTCAATTCGAATCAGAGCAAAGGAATGTACGAATTTAGATAATACATGCGAATACGTCTATTCTGATTTTCTTTATATATATATATATATATATATATATATATATATATATATATATATATATACGAACGTTCATTAACACATATATGTGTTCTAGAAATGAATATGTATATCCGTCGTTTTTACAAACATGCACCTCTGGTCCCATCCCGAGACGTTCGAGACTTCCTCGGCGAAAGCCAGAGTAAACGAGACCCGGCAGCAGCAGCAGCAGCAGCATCATCATCATCACAAGACCGTTGAGAGACTACAAGAGCGACGGCGCCCCACTCGACTACAGGATCAGCATACGACGCGGAGAGGGAGTCAAACTGCGTCGAGATTGTGTCTCTATAATTATCTCGGCGCCGTGTACAAAACTGGACTCTAGTAGATTGGCAGACCGAGCCTTGTTGCTTCTACTTACCGTAGCGTTCCCGTCGCTTTCATGCTTCTAGCCAAACGTTCATTTCTTACGCCGGCGTACTCGCCCGAACCCCCACATCAGCGACCTTGGAATGGGCGCGGGTGTAACAGCAACAACAACGACCCCAGAAAACCTAGATGAGAGAGAGAGAGAGGCCCCCGAGAAGATGGAAATCGGAAGACCCATCGGAGCGGCATAGAACGCTGCCTCGTTCAGAAGGTCGTATAGACGACGACGGCGTATTTCCTCCGGCGGGGGGCATCGCTAGGCCTTGAAAGTAATTTCCTTTTGCACCCGCGACCGAGAGAGTCAGCGAGGTAGGTGAGTTCGGCGAAAAAAAAAGAAGCAGAAGAAAAGCGAAGAACAAGAAACAAGCTAAGCTCACCGCATACCATTAGCTGACACACAGACAACACATCAACTGCTAGAACTGCTTTTCAAACGCGCCATCTGTCATGTAAGCCACCGTGTCACCGTGCGGCATCATCGTGTTCCGGTCAATAGCAGCAGCATAAAGTAGGATGCAGCAACACGTTTCGCTCTAAATACTTTGGTAGTATTTAAATGAGTCCGATATATTTGAATAACAAGTAATCGTCCCTCGATATTTTGATTTTCGAAGCCTTCTAAATATATATATATATATATATATATATAAGGTGTCCGTGTAAGACAGGATTGTATTGTGGCTGTCCCGACTTAAAATGCACAATTGTGAGTTACTCGAATTAAATGCCAAGCATACCGGCAAATTCGACAGAATTCCACATTGATACATGCTACATGCCTGAATTTCATTTAGCCTGGACAGGAACTATTGTTATATCCAGAAGAGTCACTAAAATCTCGTACACACTACATAGGATCAGTGTAGATTTCGTCGTACTTTTGCATGTTCGAACTTTCACGTCCAAGTTCTCGAATTGTTTCCGTTACATCTCTCGATGGCCATATCGGTTGAGAGTGCATACATGCAGCTACATGTTAGCTTTCATTGTTGATCGAATCACTTGTCAAGCGTGTGGAAGCACAGAAAAGTATTTAATTCAGTCAAAATCTTGTTAGAACGAATGACCGTCAAACATTCCAAGAAAACTAAATTTGAAAAATAAGCTATCGTCAGTGGAACTGCCATAATGCGAGAGCAGACCTGAAGCGGCCAACTTTTAGTTGCTCTGTGGGGCCGCCTCCTGCGTGACTGTGATTAGAGAAGTCGAGCCTTGTATCTATCTATGTCGTATCTACGTTTTCGGGAGACAATTGTAGCTCCATTTGTATTCCTTAATAAATTATAGTGTTTCTATGTCCGACTACCGTTCCATTATAGAGTGCAGAAGTTTCTACTACCTGTATCGTGATGGACCGGTTCACAGAGAAGCCGAGAGAGAAACTCACATGCATTTAATGTGATGTAAAGCAGACGGTAACGCGAGGGCCGCACGTCAGCTGTGCGCATTTTCACAGGCGGATAGCTGACAGGAAAATGTTTACGAGACTACATCTATCTGATCGAGTTTTTTCTCCGCGAAACTAAATAATTTCACGGCCGTCAATACGACGCCAAACAACCGCGGACAGTGAGAATCCAAAACACGAAGAAACGTATTCTTGAACAGGTAGTCGCGCGTTCTTCCGCAAGCATTAGGCAGGTGGCTAGAAGTGTCGGTGTAAGTCGCACCACCGTCCACGAGGCGCTAAATGAATCAGAGCTACATTCATACCGGTTTCCTTGTGGGATTCTGATTCTGACCAGCCAAGCATTCATTACTGTCGCTGGTTTCTGCAACCAGCAGCGACTAATGTGGAATTTCCTGCACTTGTCTTCTTCACAGACGAAGCTCCCTTTACCTCAGGATGGTGTGCCCTCCAATGTTCATTGGTGGGCCACCTCCTGAGGTAGAGGGAGCTTCGTCCCTCTCATAAAAGAACCTCTCATATGATCCACCTGCATGCACACCAGCGTCGCTTCTTCATGAATATCTGGGCTGGCATAGTAAGCAACTATCTTATCGGACCGTGTATATAGAATATGCTTCCCGACAGGTGAAATGGACCAACGCAGCACATATTTTTGAGCACAATCTTACTAGAACTCTTGGCATTCTATAGAGTATTCAATCTAGCATGTGATTCCAGCACAATGACACGGAGTAATCTCAATAAGACCTTTGCCAATCGCTTAATTGGCCGACGCGGTCCACAATCTTGGCCGCCGCGATTGCCCCATCTGTCCAATCTCGATTCCTTTCTTTAGGGCCACCTAAAAAATCTAGTCTATGCAACTCGCGTTGAATCGCCTGAAGATTTCGTCGCCGGAATAGTTGCCAATGCTGGCACCCTTCGGAAGATGCCTGGTGTGTTTGAACGCGTTCAACGAGAGCTTTGCCATCGCTACGGAATGCGCTTATTGGCTGACGGGCATCCGTTCGAGCAAGATTAAGACTAACATAAATACTTCCCTGTGCTTCTACAGGTTTGATGAGTGACTTGATTGATAAAGAAGGCGAACATAGTAGCTGCATGTATGCACTCACATCCAATATGGCCATCGGGAGATTTGAGTTACTTTGCAACCACAGACGCCAGCTCTACCAATTTGGTACCAAAATTATTCACTTAAGATGTACACCGTCTTGGTTGCGCATGCGTAATGGAAAAGTTCGAGAACTTGGGAGTAAATAATCGAACATGCAAAAGTACATTAATATAACCTTTCAAACTTTTGCTAATATCACAAAAGTTTCTGTTCTAGCTAAGGGCAGTTTTAGTTCAGGCAACGTAGAGTTTTCTTTCGAATGCACCAGTATGCTTGCTTTCAATTAAGTAATGCGCTTTTTCACAATCGTGCATTTCCTAAATGTTTGTCGAGACAGCCATCCTTAAATCCGAACTCTAAAATGTTTTCATCTCACTCTTATACGAAACACGTTCGTTCCTTTTCCATTAGCAAAAATGATTTTCTCACCCAGGTTGATAAGTTCTCAATATATAACCACAGCTACGATGAGTGGAACGCAAATTTATATACGTCCACCTAAAGCGTCTTGTCCAAACACGACGTAATGATGTTCAATTCTGTGTCGAGATGGTAAGGGTTCCAGTAATTCATACTACTGAAAAAAGTAAAATTTTCGGGCTGACCCTCAGCCTAGATATAACGTCCACGGGATTGCTTTTCGCCTCATTGCTTCATAGACGGACCCGCATAAATACAAATGTGGGGCAACGGTGGGGCTCAAACCCGCGCACCTATGTGTCTCCTCTGGTTGCGAGGCGCCGACGAATGCACCATGCCACCGGGCTCGGCTACTAAAGTAAAGTTTTCGGGCTGACCCTCAGCCAAGATTTAACGTCCACGGAACTGTTTTTCATATTGCTTCCTAGACGGACCCCCATAAGTACAAATGAGAGGCAACGGGGGGGCTCAAACCCGCGCACCTGTGTCTCCTCGGGTTGCGAGGCGCAGACGCATACCACTACGCCACCGGGCTTGGCTACTACTACTGCTACAACTACTACTATTACTACTTTTACCACCATCGCATTATAAAATACCTACCCCATGCGAACACGATGCACGACCGAAGATCATGCAGCCCTTTCGTTCTATCCAATGTAGCCAGTCTGCGACGTTTGTAAGAGCAGCAGCAGCAGCCCAGTGCAGCCACCTCTGTGCCACTTAGTGCCTGTGTTGAGGTCAGCTCAGCAATCCAGCCATCAGGGATCATTGTTTCATCGACAACGGCGAACAGATGTTTTGCATCTCCGCGTGTTTGTCGAGACGACTGCCTTCTCTAGTCTCTAGCCTACAGAGCTGAAGATTGTAGGCAAGCGAAAGCAGCAGATGTTAAGGCTAGCAAACAAGAAACTTCTACATAGTTGTTGATCGAATAGGTCTAAGAAACGTTGACTTCTTTCTTATCGGAACTAGCATAGCCAGTCGGTTGTAATTAGCTAGAACCCCACGCAAGCGCGTAACTGCTCACGCTGTGGATTGACGTGCCTCGTGTTGCTTGCGTTTGTTGTTGTGGTTGTTATGCCTTGTCTGCTGTGCCGAGTGTCCGGCAGTGTCGCTATTGCCGCTGCTACTTGAACGTTGTTGTTGTTGTTGTTCTTGTTGTTGTTCTCTGCAATCTCTGCGTCGAGTAGAACACGAGTTGTTGGTAAAATAGCGTGTAGTAGAGGTGGTGGTGGCCAATCTGGCACGCAAAATATGGTCGTGTCGTCTGCGGCTCAACAGTAATCGCGGCAGAAGCAGCAGGAGAAACAACAGCAACAGAAGCAACAACAAAAGCTGCAGAAACAACAGCAACAACAGAAGCAACAACAAAAGCTACAAAAACAACAACAACAATAACAATACCGCCGGCAACAACGACAACAACAACAACGCCGACAACAACGACAACAACAACAACGCCGACAACAACAACAACGCCGACAGCAAAAACAACTTGTATTTTCATCACGATCGTGTTTGCCTGCGATCGTCGACTCCTAACGAGCCTGCGTGGTGGGTGGGCGGTCATGGCTAAAGATATCAAGAAGGAGGAGCACGTGTACGATGAGGTTGCAGACTGGCAGGAGCCGAGAAGAGAGGTCAAGTTCGAAACCGATGAGGTTCGAACCGAGCACACGGGCCGGGTCGAATCGCGCTATCCGCAACGCGTCGCCCCTGCTGCCGACGCCCCTGCTGCCGCTGCGGCGACGGCTGTGGTCGTCTTCGACGATCGCCTCCGGCGACCGGCAGCCTACGAGCCGACAGCGATACTCGCCCGACCCAGCGCTGTGCCGCGTCACTACACCGAGTGCCGAGTGACGGCCGATGGCGTCACGTTCTACCTCGTCAACCCGCGACAGTTCGAACGCATCGTGAAGCGCCGCGAGGCCCGAGCACGACTCGTGGCCTCGGGTCGCTTTCCACCGTCGGGCCGTCAGAGGATCTTCACGCCCAACAAGGCGAGAAGTCGGCACGCGCTTCGGCGGGTCCGCACCCCGCTCGGGATGTTCGCAGCGACCTCGCACACTTCGCAGAGCAGAAGCTGCCCGACCTCGTGTGCGTGACACGAGGCTGACGACAGTAGGAGCCTCGTGACCGCACAGTAACAAACCTATCGGCCAACATCGGTAAATGATTGATGATTTGAATTCGGATTAAAATTGTTATTGATGATTTAAATATGTATTTCTATTATATAATAATCGCTCGAGCCACGGACGATCATTGATCACGAATCATCATCCCGTCATGTGCGTCTGCGCAGTAGTGAATATGGATTGTGGATCGGGGTGTTGTTAGCGGTGAATCTGGATAGCGTTCACATTATTGAGGAGGTACGGCAGTAACACATGTCCCGTTTTGATTTGCCACTATTGCCAATCAAGACCGACAATGTGTTTGCTGCTGGTGGTGAACATGGATAGCGCCCTCCATGAGAAAACATAAGATCAATGTGACCGTTTTCATTTGCCAGATTCATCTAAATGAGGCCTCTAAGGTTCACTGAGCAACGAAACGGAGTATGCGAAACGGAAACGTTCAAGCTAAACTTTGTGATCGCGTTGGCAAGCGAACAACAAATAACTTAATACTTTTTATATATATTTATATATATATATATATATGAATTACCTCTATTATTATTACCCCAAATATTATTTTCCATGTTAATGTGCTAACGTAGTCCACTATGCTTGTTATGCTTTTGCGTCGAACAATTAATAAGTTAGTAACCCATGGAGTGGCTATAGTGGTGGAGTTCGATTTTTTAAAGGCGATGGTTGCGTTCAGGGCATTTGATGACGACTTTGATAAATGATTGTATTCTTGTTCAACACGTGTCAGCCAGGGTCTGGTTTATGGCTGTCAGCCTACGGAGAGCATTGCCTCTCCTTAATACAAGGCAGTTGTATCTTGTAAGAAACACGGCAAGGCATATTCACGAGGAAGATTAAATAAATTCCGGTTTGCTTGTTTAAAGCAGCTATTGTCATAAGTTTAATTTCTCGCATGGATGAAGATAGCGATTTAGGTTACATCCTCCTCGACCGTCGATACTCAGCCAAAATGATGAAATGTTATCGTCATGTGCGTCGGCGTAATAAAACGAATTATCTATAATCCATACATGTATTCTACCACTGTGCGGACAAATAGGGAATACGATAAGTGTAGGCATCCAGAGTTTAGGATCATATCTACTGGCTGGATGGGTAATGTAGTATTATGACGACGCAATAAGAATTTTTCTTTCTGGTCAAATTTAGTCAAATGTTTAATTAACATATTTAGCATTTCTACGGTTGACTCTGCGGTGAACTAGACGGTTTTATTTAGCTGCTTCCGCTGTTTCTTAGTTGAGAAATTCCTTGAGAAAAGTTTTTATGGCACTACAGCGAAATAGGCTTGGATTTTTTGCTCTAAGATAAAAATAGCTCCAATTATAACTTACTGCGTTCGGGTCATTGCACCAAAAATAACCTTAGACAACATAAAATAAATAGACAAAATAAAAGCTAATTTTGTAAAGTATATGCTTGGATTCCCGCGTAATGCATCGACGACCTTGGCGCTACTGTGCCAAGAGCGAAGCTTTGTGAAATATCTAATCCTGGAAAATACGATTTCAGCGCACTGGTCGTAGAGCAATATCGCGCCTACAGAGAAAAGCGTAATTTGAGCTTTGCCATAAAGAGGTTCACTGACGGTCCTGCGTTCACGACAGACTGTTGGAAGATGGCAGGGAATGCAAGTAAACAGACGCGTACTCTGTAGACTTACCTGGCATGGCTACCACCAACATATATGCCTAAAAGGGTAGTGCTTTGAAATTGACGACTGTGCATGTAAATATTGTGGCACATGTAATATTGACCGATACCACATACTGCAATGCAAGGAAATAGATGCTGGTTCGACGCATGCAGTAGTGAAAGACGTTATCAAGCGACCTGAATTTTAGGTAATATCTACCAATTTCTGGTGAAATAAACTTGTATTATTTTTTGCGCGCGTCCACCTAGCGACCTCCAACATGCAAACAAACAGCTAATGTGCTCTGAACAAGCGACAACTGTAAAATTGATTGATTCCTGAGATCTCGTATCATTTATTGTGGTTACAAAGAAATTGGAAGTCCTATTAAAAAATAAAACCTATATTCCGTATGCCTAAACTCCCGTCGAACGGTCGGATAACAATGTTAAAGAACACTCGGCATCGCCACCAGTCGAAGTCGTGTAGTTCCTCGACCGGGGATTTCAGACCAGAAAACAAAATATACGTTTGGTGACTCGAAGAGAATTAACTTAACGTATGCACGCGTTATGGCCATTGATATAAGTAGACCTTAGAAATATATACATATATATATATATATATATATATATATATATATATATATATATATATATATATATATATATATTTAGTAGGTATACTTATTTACACTTACATATAACCAAATAAATAAAGTGGCTACGGCATGATATACACAAACACAGAGAGAGTACCTACGCGGCACAGAAGGGCACGCGTCTCCGCGCAGCAAAAAAAGCCCAAAAATTAGTTTACTAATACTAAACGCGCAACTGACGTCAATAAAGCAAGCAGTTTGCGCATTTTTTTTTTGTAAAATTAGTTTATTGGGTAAGTGCGACTACAGTATTTTATTATAGGGACTTTTTTGCTGTTTACATAAGACCCCAAGTTTTTTTTTGTGCGAGGAGAACTCTAACATTGGCCGCTTAACAGATGAGACCGATTCCGAAACTAAGTGCTGCGTGTCCGCTGCTCCAAGGCTGTCCCAGGCCACATAATTGTTCGATGTCGGTCTGTTTTAAACAAAAACGTTATTAGCCTTTCTGGCTTCGGCGGAAGAGATGATTTAGATTGTCAGTGAGTTGACTCACGACTTGGAATTGAGGTGCTGCTGAGTTAGTTGTTGTGGCGCAGTTCATTTCTAACAAGTCCGGGGAACGAAATTCGCCGGTTGTGGGTGCGGAAATCTCGCAAAAGTTATTTTCCCACGACGTGCCAAGTGCGCGGTGCTATGGGCACGTATGGGATTTCATGAAAGGCAGGTCAAATAGGCACGTACATTGTAAGGGTACACCGACAATCATATAATAGACGTCTGCTTCTCATGCAGACTTCGTGCATCAGGGAACAAGGACTAAATTAAAGCGCTTATCTCGATTTTTCTTTCTTCTCCATCTTCCTCCTTTTGGTTCTCGTTTTTACCTTATTTATCTTCGGGTTGGTCCCCACCGCAAAACGTATTTCGTTCTTCTGTTTCGTTTCTAGACGTTTGCCAAAACGCACGCTGCATGTAATAACAAAGCGTAGTACTTGAAATTGGAGATAAAAGCTTTTCTGTTCTCCGGTGTTGCGATTTATTGGACCGATGGGTGTCTTGGTTGGTGTTTCGCGGGAAAGCAATTACATACATAGATCCGAAAACGGTTCGAAAATCATGTTAGTTGTAGCCTGCATTTTAATCACAACTCCAGTATTTCAACTTGCAGCATTTCCTCTTGAATCCAGGTGAAAATAAGTTGGAAGCAGTCACTTGAGTTTCGTATATATTTGTCATTTCCCTATACAATCATATATAATAACGTGTGGTAGACGTCTTTCGAGCGTCTCCAAAAGCGCCCAGACTGCGATTAACGAATGCATCTACAAATCTGTCTGGTGGCGATAAGTGGTTGGTGTAATTACCAATTGTTTGGTTCTGCTTAGCCTTTTAAATGTTACTAAAAGCTCTACGGTAGCGCTAGTGCAGGACATGCCAGGCGTTTAGATTGGTTTGACAATTTCCCAGGTTTCTCATCAAAAGGCGCAAGTAAATCGACCGCTCCGCAAGTAAATCGACCATCAGTTCAGCCAGTAAATGTAAAAAGTGCTGCTCGATATAATCGCCTCCAAACCCTTTATTTAAAGAAAGGAAAGAAAGAAATTAGTGAACTTGTGCTTAACAGTAATGACAAGCCATCTACAGCGGTAATCTCGTAGTGTTGTCAACGGCACTTCAACGGATTCCCCCCAAATGTTATGATAAGAACCATGAACAGACATCTGCTTTTGCTCGGAGCCAATGGAAATGTAAATCAGACCGAAAATTCGAGGTTCTGTGCGTTCGGTCAGAGCGAACTCGCCGAGCAGCTCGCAGTTGTCAAAACCACTATAATAGGGGAACCAGTATAATACAGTAGTGTCCGACACCTCGGTATAAGCTTAACTAAATGCATGTTAATTAACCTGCAAAAAGGTTAAGCCGCTCTTCGTTTTCAGCGTCAAAATGCCAAGCTTTTTATAGTATCAAAGCGCTTGCGTAGCCGGGGCCTGGCGCAAAATATGTTCTATATAACACCTGGAGGTGCAACGACGTACGACGTTGCATTCTCAGAAGAACTGCCGGAGGGCAGAAGTTAATTACTGCTCTAGCTATCATTTTTAGTAATTAGTTGGTATTATGAATGGTACAACTCTATTTGCCCCTTGTCATGGACTCCTCTGTCGCATCGACTGCTGTTTGGCTCCATTCCACTAAAAAAGGCCAGAGACGGAGAGAAGGCGAGAAGGATTCACTACGGCTGGATACGAAAACGTTTTGCATTTTCAGTCTCAACGAGCTTTAGACGTGCCGCGGGCAGGATTCTTTGCACCGTACGCACCGTCCTCAATATGCAAAAAAGAGCTCGGTAGGCACTTGTCCAGTCACTTGCAGGCAACACACGCGTCACCCTCTTTCTCCCTTCGAGCTTCTTTCTCCCTTTAAGCCTCTTTCTCCCTTCTAAATTAATTCGAGCATCGTCAATATCGAGAAGCTGATTATGAAGCCCACATTCAAAATACGGAGGCGTTTGCCAACATGCAAGCATACTGCAAAGCGTTAAATGATCACTTCAGCCACTCTGGACTAGCTCACCGGGCGCATAAAGTGGCGCGTGCATCGATGTTAAGGCCTTATCGCTTTACCAAGTGTGACCAAAAACGGTGAAATTAGGGCTTCATCGAATAATGCAACACCATCCATTTTATGTTCGCATTTGCATGTAGTGGTAGTATTCTACCGCCAAAGTTATTTAGTGCTATATATGTATGTATATGGTATATTGAATATATCTAGCAAAGTAATTTATTTTCAGTATATTACATTATATATGTGGGACACATCAGGAGGATTAGGTAAGCCAACGTGCCTAGCGGGCGTGTATTGTGACTATCACGTGTCCGTTTCGTTTAGGCCAGGCTGAGACCACTTCAGAAGTGTGCCCCAAACGGACGCCGCGTTTCCACGTTGTATGCCAAGCTCCAGACGTTGTTTAAAAAAAGACGACGATGTGTTATAACCAGTTAACAGATTTAAATTTGCGCATCAGCTTCTTAGTCCAAACACCAGGAGCACTCAAGGTCTTAAACAAGAGAGGAAAAAATTCGGTGGGGTACCCGATTGATGAGTATTTTCTTCGCTTGCTGGTCTCCGCAAGGGGGGCTGCATAGCCAGCTTTGAGTGCGCCGCCACCGACTATAGAAGGTGCTAGGGAGTCGGTAACGGTTGCATCCCAAACCAGCATTTTTGCCTCGCTCGGATGGTATAAGTGTCAGCCCGTCTGAACGGCTGCCGTCCTCCGCGCAGAGGCCCGGGGTTTAATGATGCGCGGATGACCGCATGACCTAAGGGCTCTGCTGAAAATCTCTTTAATAGCGGCATGTCTAGGGCGTCGTCATGCGCTGATGATTCACGATAGGCCGTGATGTCCCATATTGTCGACGCGGTGACCACATTGACACCGATCTGTTGTCTGTCCCTAGCCGTAGGCCTACTGCTATGCGAATGGTCTCGTCATCAGAAAGAGTACCTATGGGTGCACTGGGAACGCGTATAACCAGGCGCTTGAATCCTTGGCGGACACGACGTTTAGGCGAGCTCTGGTCGTGTCGTCGGCAGCAGCTTCATTAAAGAGACGTCGTTGTACCTCAGCGTGCAAAGGGGCACTTCGGTTACGTTAGAGCAGTACGTCGTCAGGTCTGTCTCCGCACCTGGCCTCAAGGTTTTCCTGAAGCTGGGCTAAGCGGTTTCTAAACGGGCAGGCCCGGCCAGGGTCTTCTAATTCAGGTACCCGAGTCCCCCTTTAGAGACGAGTAGTAATGTCTGTTGCCGTGCGCTAGGTGGTAGAGATGTCTCTAAGCAGGGCCTCGAGGGTAGACAGTGTCAACTTGTTGAGCGTTTGGAAGTCGTAGGCTTAACTAGATAGGTCAGCCCCTCGAAGAAGGCGGATGAGTCCTTAGGAATAGAAAGAAGACCTGAGTAAGAAGAGTCCCCGGAGTATGTATATATATATATATATATATATATATCTCAGTATCTCTTTTATAGCATTCATATGCTTTAGAAGAATAGTAATATATATATATATATATATATATATATATATATATATATTAATTACTAAAAAGAATTCCATGTACTACACGAGTTGGTAAGGAGAACGCGGGAGACGAGAGACGCCGGGCACAAATATATATATATATATATATATATATATCCATATCCGTAGGGAAGGTTCAATTATGATTTATGATTACATTCAGCATGACCGGTAGTTGCCCAGTATGCCGACTACGCAGGCCGCTTGGCAAATGGTAAAGGGCAGCAATACGGATGAGGAGCAAAATCAAGTTCATATTTAAGCAAGCTATGAATTTTCAGTAAAGCTTGTCAAAATACGCTTGCTAAAGCCGAGCGTCTTTTAAAAAACAAT
The DNA here is from genome assembly GCA_003439945.1 of Dermanyssus gallinae. Lineage (NCBI taxonomy): Eukaryota > Metazoa > Arthropoda > Arachnida > Mesostigmata > Dermanyssidae > Dermanyssus > Dermanyssus gallinae. The sequence continues at coordinate 15,729 of QVRM01002969.1, read as the reverse complement.
TGAGGTTCGTGACTACACGTTCACGCAGAGACAATTGTTCACTCCAAGGTACTAACATAAACAAGCTATATAAAGCAATTATATATAAATAAATTGTCAAAATTGAGGTCGCTTGTCAACTGTATGGCGTACTGAAAAGTCAGCAACTCTGACGATGGAAAGGAAAGCGAGCTGTGTGAGCTGTATGGGCAAACCGTTTGGAAGAAATTGTCCCTAAAGCGTTGTCTAGAGCAACTTACTTTAAAATATAAGATGCGGTGTTGTCCTCTAGCGTAGAACAGTGACGATACAACATCATCAGTCTTTCTCTGCGACGCTGCGGAATTAAATAAGTAATAGGATATTGACAATGACGCCATCACCTCGGTTTGCCGAGAAGTTCGTGCTTTTGCCGCACTGAATCTCGTATGGATGTACCTCCTATCAATCATACCGGACACAGCAGTTGCAGCAAGTGGGTTAGGGGTGATGTATGCTTTGTTGAGATTTATTTTAGCGTGTAGAAAAAACGCATCTTGCTGCCTGTATATGTGCATAAATGCGAAGCAAGTCCTACATATATTGTAGGTGATTAGAGGCCCGTCCAGCAAGCCAATGAGTGCTAGCCTCCTCACAAACCATAAGAAGCTGCTGAGGAGTTTTGTTGAGTGTTTAGATGATTTAACTAGAGTTTCTGGGCCTGCTTTGGCATGAACTAAAATGCACGCATCCGCTAAGGGACTCGTTGACCGCCCATTTGAAATTTGGAAGGTTTTTGCGATAAACATATTATCCACTCACAACGAATTCTGAAGAAAAAAGATAGCGATATGCAAAGTTGCGGCGCTCAGTTCACGCCTATCTGTTTTTTTTATATTAACGTTTGTGTTGTGCGCTATTGTGAGAGGGGAATTGGGAGGCTACGTCTTTTCCACTGGCGACTTGAAACTATCTTCGCTTACGGCGCTTCCAAATTGTCCACCAGCGCATTTTTGCAAAGTTTCATTATTGTTGATGAAACCTGAGTTCATTGTTACATACCTGAGACGACGAAACCAGTAGTCCAGACTACGAGAGACCACCATTCCTTCTGATCTTATTGTCGTGATGTACAAAGACTAGCAGAAGAAAATGAAGCAGTCACAATAAGAAAAAACATGACGCAGTATTGTTATAGCAACTAAAGCAGCACGTCGAGCACACGAAAAACGTCCACATTTTGTACAAAGGAGACGCTTCTCTATCACTACAATGCGCTTTCACATACACCTTTTCAGTTCTACTCTTAGAGTACGTGAACGAATTGCTCCCACATGCAACATGAACAACACTCAGCAATCATGTTCTGCTTCAAAACTGCTAGTGTTTGTTTTTGACGACACTAAGGTAATTGAATAAACACGATATTTTTTAGGACATATGACTTGCTGAATTACTCTAATACATGTTTATCCAGTTTGCCTGGTAGTAGATTTACCTAGCGCTAGCAAAATAGAATGCCAGTCATTAAAATTCGAAGTGTAAAAAGCCGAAAATAAGGTATCCTAAGCAAATAGAAGGGAAGATATCCTACAAAACTATAAATGACATTTGTATCTGGAATTTAAGAAAAGTAGACACCTAACATTTAAAATAAACATACAAACAGTAAACATATATTAGTCATTTTCTTGGTATTCGGTAATTTCTTATTGCTAGGATTCGCTTTAAACGGTGAAAGCCACCTACTTAGTTAGATTTATTTAAAGCAGCAATGTCGGGATGGATTATACTGTGGGTCGTCCGAAGGGTAATCCGTTGGTATGTCGAAGCTCTATTGATAAGAGGAGAATGTCTTGCTAATTCACAGAGAATCACATTGCATAGCTCTTGACACAGACTCGAACGAATTTATTTTAGATGATTATATCAGGTGCATCTATGCGGCGTCTCTACTTAATTGTGCTCGTAATTATTGATGTACCCACAGATACATGTAGGTACATATCCTTTTGGGGCTGACTCTCAGCCGAGATTTAACGTCCATGGGACTGCTTTTCGCATTGCTTCATAGACGGACCCCCATAAATACAAATGTGCAACGATGGGGCTCGAACCCGCGCATCTATATGTCTCCTCCGGTCGCGAGGCGCAGGCTTAAGCCACCACGCCACCGGGCTCGACATGTAGGTACATATGCTATCTTGACTACGAACAGCTGCTTTAAAGCGTTACCTGATGCATCAGTTTGAATTCAAAGCGTAGTACTCGGTAGCAGAAGAACGGCACGACAGGAGATATCCTAGACGTTTAGAGCAAACTTTTAGAGATTTTACTGGCACTCGCCGCCCTCTAGACATTTCGTGCAAACATCGACAGTATGAATGAGCTTTTTGAGGACACACGTTTTAAAAAACACTGTCTTTGCCAGGTTTCATATGCTTTTTCCTGCAGCAATGCGTGACTTTTTCGTCAGCCGTTACCGGTCAGTCACGTGAACATGATTTCACGAGGAAGCTGAATAAGTATCCTATCTGCTATTAACGATTAAAAGCGATCGTTTCTACAACGACCAGTGAATCTATATTGTGTCACTCATACATGAAGGATACCTGTGTTTCACAGCTAATGAGCAAAGAGTACTTCTAATATTGCGGTGACACCCGGCGTATACTGTTGTCGAGGATGAACGGCAGCCCGAGGTCGTTGAAGTTATTCCTATCTCTTGCAGGGCGAGCGGATGCTTCTGCCCCGACCGGATTTTGTGCGCCGCCCAGTGTTGTTACATACGAGGCGAGTGCATAGGCGAGAGAGCAGCATCAGAGACGAGTGCTGACATCGTATTTGAATGTCGTCTTCTCTCTTCTATTAAAATGAATTCTAGACTATCCTCCGTCCCCTAACGGGCTTGGAACTTAACCTGAGGTATATCTTCAATGAAGTTTTTCTGCCGTTTTTGGGCCGTAGCAGCACTAGCAGCAGTCGATGGCAGTATGTGGAGGGCAAACAGGCGACAGAGCAGACGAAGGAAAATGGAAAATGGACGAAGCGAACGAAGTACGTTCGAACGCGAACACCGTGTGGAATACCACCACCACCACCTCGTCTATGGTAATTCCACACAGTACAGCGTAGTATGCGAGCGCACACACACACACTGACACCGCTGCCGTTTCACCGCTGGCCTGAAGACGCCGCTGTGAATTTTGTGTGGCCGCCAGGTCGAGTGAAATATTAACGCCCCTCGGCCCGTGCTGTTATCTCACCTCACGCTTTTACGTACGTCCGAACGACTGTCATTACTCGAGCCCACAGGATTCGGCTGGTCTGGATGTTGTTGTTGTGGTTGTTGTTGTTGTTCTTGCTGTTGTGTTGTTGTTCTTGCTGTTGTTGTTGTTGTTGCTGTTGTTGTTGTTGTTTCTCTCTTAAGGTGCAAAGTTGACAGTCATGCCCCGGCGACGTCGACCCACTGTCGTCACTGTGTCGTGACCTGATAAACCACACACGGATCTCTGACGTACGGACTAATCTATCATTATTGTTCGGCGGTGGATTATTATTATTATTATTATTATTATATTATGCTGTGTGTATTAAATCTAAACTGGCAATGACAACTGCCGAGTGGTTAGCTCACTCAGCTCACACGCAGCAGCTCACAGGTCGGCTGGTCGTCGTGGTCGCAGCTCGGCAGATCTGCTCGATCGACCGGCATAGATAGACGACACTGCGTGTTTGCATTGTCAGCTGCTGCTGCTGCTGGATCTGCTGTCACGGACTGTTGTCACGGCCTCCCTCTTCTCTTCACGATCTCTTCTCTGCGCTGCTCGGCCTCGTTGAAGGGATAGCTGGTTAGAAGAACACAAAGAGAGCCAAATGGCCGACGACTTTCAGCACAATGGGTCGATGTGTATGCGGGGGGGGGGGGGGCATGCTGCATGAATGTGTGTATGCTTGTTTGAATGTATGTATGTACTCATGTATGTATGTCTGTATGTATGTATGTATGCCTGTATGTATGCTTGGGTGTATGTGTGTACTCATGTATGTATGTATGCCTGTATGTATGCTTGCATGTATGATATATGAACGTATAAATGTATGCACGTACGCGCTCGACACAGCTTGGGGTCGTTCAGGTCCACGTGCGGCACCGAGTTCATCGGTCGAGCGGTCGAGAATTCGTCGTCGTGGCGCCAGCTGCTATAACACCTCCACCAGCAGCACAACAGCGCACACTTCATCACACAGAGCCTCTGGCTTACTCGACGACGGCAACGCCAATCCGACGAGCTCAGACAGAGAACATCGAGAGCAGACCAGACGCCCGGATGGGGAATCCCGGCGCCGAACGGCCGGGGGATGGAGGGGAGGAGGCGCGGGCCCCGAGCTCCTCTGCCCGAGCTCAAGTGGCTACGTATTCATTAAGCCCATGCACATAAGACCACACACTTCTCTCTTCCCTACTCTGCTCCTCCTCTTTCCTTTTGTCTTCGTGTCGGCTGATTCGCCAGCCATTCGGGAGGAGGTACGATAAGCCGACTGTATGTATACCACTGGCTCTGCTCGGCTGTCGACAGCGTGCGATACGCTCTCATACGCGCGGCGAAATTTTTCCCTCCACCCGCCAATGCTACAGTTGTCGTATCATTGCCGGAAACAGGAAGTACCATGCACGCGGGGCTGGCTTAGCGAGGGGTAGCTTAAGTGTTGCCCCGTTTAGAGGACATTCGTTCTCTGGCACCACCACGCCGCCTTGCTGCGTGCGCGCTCGTTCGCGCAATTCATCTGAAGCCGCATTCATTTGAGGGTGGTTTTATGTAGTGACCTTGGTTTTCTTTCTGCCTGCCACATATATATCTATATATATATATATACATATTGCTCTCTCGTATATATATGTTCATTATGTTTTAAATTGTGTTTTGACACTTTATACTCATGCACATACGACCGTGAAAAGTGCGGTGTATCAAATTAGCGAGCGAATATAGTTTAGTTCAAAGTTTTCTGAAGTCATAATTTGCATTCTGTTCGGTAAAACCATAGCAACAAGTCGTTTCCGAAAATAATACTTCCTTCTCAAGCACAGGTACACGTGTAAAGAAGCTGATTATCGAGCTCGAATGATTATTGCTTCACTTACCGTATTTAGTTAGAGACATAGAGTAGAAGACACACTACTGTAGTCAACGCGTCCCGTAATTGTAATAACCAGATAAATGTTCACTTAATCCTACTAAAATCCTTTCTCTTTACCCCAAAATACTCCTCACCGGTTTTAGCATATATACGCCATCTATTCCATCTACCACTCATCGAAGCATTTTTGCTTTAGCTTTTGGCCTCAGTCTTAAGTATGTCATACAAGACATCAAATCTTAGCCCTGAGGTTTATTTTAACGTTTAGAAATAGAACTAAATCACAGAGGGTTAACTAAAAATGCAGGTATAGGAAAGTACAAAATGTAGTTATTGTGAAAAAAAGATGATTTCAACTGTGCTGTGTGAGCCAAAACGTTGGTGCGATGCAAAATCCAAGAACTGCTTATTTTTCCGAGTCCTGGTCGCCTTCTACATATTGTCACGCAAAATGTTTCAAACTTCACGGCAGTGCCCGTGTTGAACTTTGTGCAGAAAACTAGTGGTAACTGATTTTTTGGTGGTCAGAAAATCTTTGTTTGGTTTTGACGGCGTCATTACGATGATAGAAAACGGCACGGTGCAGGCTAATCATAGCGTATCACACAGTCCCCTTCTGTCCCTAGACTGTTCAACTCCCTCATCTCCGAAAGGCAGATTCCCAAACGCAAACCCACACGAATTAAAGTAAAAGAACATCATTTTAATGTCAGAAGTTTGAGAACACCATTTTGTTGTCAGAAGTAAAGAAACACCATTTTGGTGTTCAGAACTAAAGGAACATCATTTTGGTGTCAGAAGTAAAGGAACATTATTTTGATGTTAGAATTTAAAGAACACCATTTTGGTGTCAGAAGTGACACCAAGAAGGGGTTCTGTTGCTACGTATCTCGCCGCGGCTTCACCAAAGCCCACACACTCCGAGCCACAGCACTTGTGATCATTCTGTTACAAGGAGATATTGAGGCAAATCCTGGTCCTCCGTGTGTCACTTATGGAGGACAGTTTCAACAAGTCAGTGGCAGAACTGTCTACGAGAGCTGTGACACATTGTAGCTACCATATTCCTTATAAGGCACCAACGTTCTGCAAGCGGATTGACAAGCTGCAGTACGTTGTCGCCTTATCAGAAGTTGCGGGAGCGGGAACTACATTAGACGTCGTCAGAATCGACATCAATGGTAGCAGATCAACAAACAGCATATAAACCTCAGCGCGCAGCACCAGACACAAGTTAACAATAAATGCTATCCACAGTGGATGCCACCAGGTCATGAGAAGACAGCAGAGCAGCCGGCTGAATTCGATGATACCGAACACTTCGAGCAATTTTTGTACCGCACTTAGGGCATCTGACTCTTGCGGTCGAAGCTCTCAGGAACGCTATGGTATACCACCAACCCGGGCACAAGAAATAATCTAAAATTGACTGGTGACAGTCAAACTAGTCTAAATTGTGTTTATTTGCATGCCCGCTCATTGGCCACTCCATGGTGCTATGTATGCCCTTGCAGATTATTGTTTAGTGGAAAACATTGATGTTACTTTTATTCCAGAGACTCGGCTTATTAGTGCAATAGTAACAGCAAGCTTTTATTTGGTGGTCGATACTTGGTGCACCGAATGGATCGAGGATCCAGAAGTGGGGATGTGTGAATTTTTACACCTAAGGGATCATCATATGGTGTTATGTCAACAAATGCAGACGCGCAAAGTAAGGTCCGTATTGCAAAGGTAATACAAGTTCTAGAATACTGTCTTATTTTCGACTATCAATAAGCTATCTGTTCTGTTTGCGTAGTTAGCAGTTTCAACATGCCTGACACCGACTGGTCAAACTTGCGATTAGGTGGCGCTGTCAGCCAGGCAAAGTTTTTATCAACGTTTTAGTCATTACTGGCATATATGAACTTGTTAGGCCACCCACATGGGGCAACATCATTCTAAACTTGCTTCCTATATTTGAGAGGAAGTTCGTCACCGAGCCGGGGCTTTACCTTTTGCTTCCGATCATCGGCTTCTCAGTTTCTCAATTTGGATGTCTTCTTTTCATTTTTAGAGTCGGGCGCTGGGTTCAACTTCTGGAAGACTGATTATCAATCTGTACAAAGAGCAGCATTCTTTCCAAGACCTGTTAAGGAGATGCATACAATATTTATCGATTACATACACTTTTTATGAAAGTATTTACGCCCCAACGAAATATTAATATAAATTCCAATATTTTGAGTTTTCGAAACTACGTTCGGTGGTTTGAGGAGCTTATGAATGAGGATGCAACTGAAAGCAGCTCAGTAATAGTTAGGCCTCGACGAGGACTTTCCAGGCGTCTGTCTCCGCACCCTAATTTCAAACATTCAAGACTGGCTGACCCGGCCGGGAGGTGAACTCATCTTCTACACGGCCCAGATCCTGACAAACCATGGCGACCTGCAGTCCTACCTGTTCAGGACTGGGCAGGCTCCCTAGCTCCAAGTGCATCTACTGCGGCAATGGTACAGAGGATAGATACTCCAGAACACACTGTTCTGAGGTGCCCAGCATCTGCGGAGCGGCGCGCAACCTACCACTTTTAATGAAGATACCGTCTTTTAACCCACGCTACCTCTGCGACAAAACAACAGAAACACATTTGTACTAAAACATCACATCCGAAACCTTTTAAAGCTATACTACAGGAGAAAATGAGAGCCAACCTCTTAAGATGCCCCTCTCCGCGTCGCTGCCGGGGAACACACCCGCCAGGAGTAGTAGATTCGCCCCCTGACCGTTCGATAAAATGCGCAAGCATTCCCCAGTAACCGGTAAACGGAACCATGACTGGTTTTTAGTGACTTAGAGCTTCACAATACCAGGCCACGCTTGCAGGAAAGCGTCCCCGCCGTCGTGACTGTGTGAGTAATTGCGTTTTCAGTTAATTCTCTAAAACTGCCTACAAAAGATGGAGAATTCTTGAAGAGTCACAAGTGAAAATTCATCTACTAAACGTCAATAATGTGCTCATAGATAATAACCAAAGTAAAACGGCAACATTCTTTAAATGTTCTATCGCCTCTGTATGTATGCCTTCAAATGATCAGCCGCCGTCACAGAGAAATTGCATGCGTGCCGAAAGACGTCATAGCGTACCAAACCATAGACATATTTTAATTTCAATCGAGGGTATAATAAAAATGAACAAAACACTTAAAAACAAATGCGATTTACAGCCGATGGTATGCCAGCATTTTTATAAAAACACTTGTCATTTTATCGTCGAACATTATTGCATGTTTTCTAGAGATTGCTTATGATGGGCAAGTCCCGTCGTTATCTCGGGGTTCAAATTATAACGCCTGTATTTAAAAAAGTGATAAGGATGCGGTGAGTAAATGTCGGCCGGTGGCTCAACTATCAATCGCGTAAATTTTAATTGATTAGTTGATCGTTGGGCACATTGAAACATGTTTAGTGTGTAACGAATCAAATGACATAAATCTGCTTGGGTTCGCATGTGACCGCTTCACAGAAAACACAACTTGTATGCATGATGCACGAATGGCGCCGACACAAAAATAAACGTGAAATATTTGATAATTTAAATTCTGATTCTAAAATGCATTTGACAAGGTAAATATGGATGACACTTATATTACACAAATAGAAAGTGTTAACATAACATGGGTATCGACCCGTCAAAGTCGGTAACGTAGAAAGTGACTCCCTCCTCAGGAGTACCCAAAAATCATGCATTGACCTCCTGCTTTGATATTGCAACAGTAATTCCAGAAGATGTCACTCATCTCTTATTTGCGGACAACTAAAAATATAGGTAGCAGTCGACGTTTCATCGTTTACACGAACAACGTGATATATCGCTGTATAAAAGGTTGGGTTATCTCAAGACTGACCAGACCACGATTAATTATGTAGACAATGGATCACGAAGTGGAGTAAATATTAGGTTGCGTACTCGGTGAAGACAAACAACACATAAATGTGGAAAGTTCCACGAAGTCTGCGAAATCGACAAACCTGATGTATAGCTATATTCAGCTATATTTTTTAATATTTTGTAAAAAATGTGCGTATGCACAACTGAGCCTAGAATAAAGGTGCTTTTTGCTTGACTTGACTGATGTTTGAATCTTGAATAAGGCTTTTGGCTGAGTGCACGGAATTCGACGTACAGTATCTGAATGCATCTGCGCGCGTTTCAATATATCGGCTAGCTGATACGAAATACCTGATAGTTTCCGACGATCGCACGCGGTTATATAGATTGGTTGCATAGTTCTTATATATGAGCATTGACCGGCGAAAAGATTTGCTGAGGAAATTTGCTTAAAAGTACGAAATACCACAAGACTGTAGGTGGAGGCAGGAGCTGAACCTAAACGATAAATAACCTATTTGATTCCTCAGGCGCAACAAACTCCCAAATAGCCATCAACACTTGTTTTAATTGTACTCCGTAAAAAGTTCCAGTTCAGCGATGGCGGTCCCCAATATGGGATGGAGGACTGCAGCGAAGCAGTTTTAGCAGACTAGGTCGACATGTTTCACCCTTCTCAGTTTGGCCCTGAGCCACTGCCTCGTATCAAACAACATTTTTCAGAACCACAGCTTTAATGACCAAAAAAAGGCCGTACGGGCATTAGCCTTACGAAAAAAACAAATGCAGTTATGGTCATTGCACATGTTGTTCATCAACGCACTTCTAAGAAAATTAGATAAATTGTGGAGCAAAACCATTTGACTTTTCTTCGTTCCAGGCTAATTGCTAGCGTAAACTGGACGCATGCCGCCAGTTCCTTTTTCTGACCGCCCGTACGCTAGTCCATAGGCGACGGAAGTGCACAATAAGGTGAACCTGCAAGATAACTAGTTAGAAAATGTTTATAACCACATTAATTCTGACAACAATTTTTCTAGCATTAATATTATGCTATTTCCTTTGCAATAGTGCTCACTTGTGAATGAAGGCAGACAGCTACAGAACATGGGCCGAGTATAGTTTTATTAGCAAAAATGGTAACTTAAGGAATACTGACGGATTAAATACCAGCAACTGCCTTCAGATTTGTCTAACCAAAACTACTAAAGAAAGTAATCGCCCCCAGGGAGCTTTTCTGAGTTTAATATGTCTCAAGTTTAGGAAGCCTATGCGGTGTTTCGGAAAAGCTATTCGATTAAGCCTCCCAACCAGTTTAGCTAGCCTGAGAGTAATACTTTAAACTAGCAGTTGACGACTTTCCACGTACCAACATTATTTACGCCGTAACATGTTGTTAGCTTTCGGCTATTTGAAAATAATTTTGCAGTCAACAGGCTCGGTCGGTAGACGTGAAAGCGGGCCACCAAATGGATATTTGATGCCGCAGGGCGTGTAGCTGTTGTTCACTATGCCTCTCCTGCTGCCTGCTTAAAGTTGTAGGGGGGCCTAGAATCGCTGTCCCCAGGCCTTCAACATTGTTGCGTTGCGATTTTGAGTCCACAACTTAGTATACGCCTGAGCGGTCGAGTTGCCGCAGGAAAACGCGACGACAAACTAACACGTTTTCATAGGCATCTTAATATACGCCAATGACTGCTACTCCTGAGGCATACAAGCTGAGGGCTTCAGTCGGGACCAGCAACTTTTTCTCAGTGTACGCTGTTTCTGTAAGTATCCCGATTAGGCAGTTGGTGATGCTTGCAAGGCTGTCAAAGACAAACTGCTACTTCCTTCAGGTGATCTTTGCCTACGTTAGCAAGTGTAAAAATCTCCAAACAAAGCAATCCAAAGCCTGACGGGGAAGATCCGGGTTAGTGGATATGGTATCCCATACTAGTCACCGCTGGCTGGCCGGTGATGCACGTGCAATCTTGCATTTCCGAGTCCTTCCATATAAAAACAAGCTGAAACGAAAGCAGGAATATCAGTGTTACACTCGTGTTTTACTGTTCGAAGTTGACGTTGGCGCGCCGAGTTACGCGACCTGCTACATGTATATTAATTGTGCATAAACGTGCACTGGTACGTATGTTAAGAAACTAAAATCTTCATTGAGCAGTGCCCATTCTACGTAATGTCAAATTTCTGGCCACTTGACTTCTTCGACGTCGAAGAAAGCCGCCACAAATATGGCTGTTATTGCCTTGTCGTTGTTGTCGTCGTTGTTGTTGTTGGCAAAACCAATATCAATCATTTTTTAATCACCTTAATCGACAGTCTGCTAGCTGGCGACTAGCGTAACTTCTAAGTGGCTGCCGCAGATTTAAGTGTATTAATAATAGTAATAATAATAATAATAAGTAATAATAATAATATAATAATAATAATATGGGTATGGGCAGGCAGTCTACAGCTGGTGCTGCTGTGCTTTCGCCCCAGAGAGAACGAAACTTTCGTACATTTTTTGGCGTGAACCCGATCATATACGTTTCTACGGACGAAGCTGAAGTTATACGGGCACCTCGTCTCTACATTACACAGCCAGCCTTTGCTTTGCTAGCAGTAGAAGTAAAGGCTGTATTATAGCCTGCAGCCGAATCAATGCCGTCGTGCGGCGTCACTCTGAAGTCTTCTCTTTCTTCTCTTCTCTCTTCTTCTTCGTCTTTACCAGGGTTGGCCAGTTCCTCCGGCCCCATGCCGAGAACGCGGGAGAGGCGGGTGGAGGCGTGTAGGGTGTTTAGTTTGGGACCAAGGAGAAACGTCGTTTCAACAGTGCGTGACTGCAATCGATAGTGAAGCCCCCATTTGGTCGACCACCACTGCTATCACTATGCTATTACAGCTGCTGCTGATGCTACTTCTGCTACGGTTATCTATATCGACGGCTATACTAATTATACTGTTACCCCGACGACTACTACCACAACTACTACTACGGCAAACTACTACGTGTTCAACTAGCACTTCAACGAAGTCGATGAGGACATCCCACATCCAAAGTGGGTGCATACGCCTGCCAAGTTCAACACCCCGTTCCCCTCCACACGTCGGCCGAACAGCCGGACACGGACACTCGATGACGATCAGATGGCGAGCGCACAGAGGTGATCAGGCCACCATTTTGATGCTACCCCTTTGGCCCACTTTCACCCCATGCGACCATCAAAGATTGGCGTTGCGTCCTCAGCATTGCCTAGAGCACCACTGTCCGACTGATATATATATATATATAGTGTAAGTAGTCGTCGTCCGACTCCTCGAAGCAGGGTCGCTGCGTGCTGTCGCTCCGGATGGCTTTTGTCGTCTTGTCGTCCGCAATGCGTTGAGTCCGAGCAGTAGCGAGCTCAGACTCATTGCAGGGTGTCCAGGGGTAAACAGAGGACAGCCCTGTTGGACCGGAAGGCCCCTCTGTTCACTAAGAGGAGCAGAAACAAATATCCCGCTTCAGTGAGTCGCCTTTGAGTTTCTCATCGGCGACTCATCGGCACTCATTCGGAGACTCTGTCGCAGCTCGTCTACTGAGTTGCGCCACGATCTCGTTTTATTGGCTGTGGGTCGTGTACGGGTCGTACAGTGCTGGCAGTAATTAAGCCGCGAATCAGTTGCGAAGCCCAGCAAAAGGTCTCCGCGTTCCCCTTGTGTCGGGTAGTTTGCTATCATACAAGTTATTTGGTTTTTATTATGTCTAACTATATCGCCAAAAAGTTTTGAGCGATCAACAAAAGAATAAACTAGATGACGGGACCAAAACAGGCGTACATTGTATCTTTTACATAGATTAAGACAATGTGCTAATTGCGTCCAATTATAGTGTCAATATATATATATATATATATATATATATATGAAAAATACATACATATACATCGCAGGCGTCGACTGACATCGCGTTTGGCCCACTTATGGCAGCGAGTGTCCGCCCGGCTCAGCTACATAAGTTTTGTGTGCAGTCTTTCTCGACGTGTTGGCTGCTTTCAATGGCCTTGGACCACTCCCTTCTGTTTCCAAGTTCTCGCTCAGCTAGATCGCTTCGCGGAGGCGGTTTGCCTGGTTTAGGTCCCATCTCTCAGGACGGAGATAGGTGGTATGAGCTAGTCGAATGGAGTCCTCATGGCAGCCGGTCGATATTGGTACCCATCAAGGCTTGGTTCTCGGACCTTTTATGTTTCTTATTCTACTGAATTTCATTCGATTGAGGTCTCAGGGGCTAAGCCTTGGCTCAGCTATTAGCTTTTAGAAAGCACACTACGCTTCTGCTGCGGAGTGAATCGTCGGAATTGCAGCAGTCGCTTTGGAATGCTTGATAACATAATTAGCATTTTCGCACTAGTTGTTAATGCAATCAAAACCCATTTAGTTATAGTTTTCGTTCATCTGCCGTGGCTTCTAGAGCTACCTGACAACCAGACATTCACGACACGGGACATTGAGCTCTCGCAAACCGCTAGGTGCCTCGGGGCTCATTCTCCGGAAAACATGAGGTGGACACCTCACGGCGTGTAAAATAAAATTGATTAAGGTAACTACAGAAGGCTTATTTCTAGTGTACAAGATCGTGTTTCTTACCAGTTTTGTGCTATGGAACTCCTTTTCTGGGGTGGTGGCTATAACAGAATTCTCCGGAGCGTCAATGTAATACAGAATGATGCAATTAGAGGCATTTTTTCTAGGAGGCGAAGGGATTTGGCCCGTGACTTGTTCATTTGTTTTAACCTACTCACGGTGACAAACATTTACACGCTGCAGTTTTAATCTTAGCATACCAAAATTTCGCGTGGTTTTGTGCCTATGGAGATCGCATTTTCACTAGTTCCTACCCTGCGTCAAACATCAGCTAGGCGTGCAACAACTTTTGCAGTGCCCTCTAAACTTAAAGTCTAGTCCACGCACACTTGGCTGAGGCCTCCCTGAAACCTGGACCTGCATTCCCAAACACATAAGATGCCTTACTACGAAACACCTCTTAACTCGCGAGTAACGATGGCCGTTAAGTTCACAGTCGGAATCAGACATGTGATCTAGGTATATCCGGCCCTAAAACTTTGTGCTTGTATTATTTATTATTAGTAGATTAGATAGTATTTCCCACAGTTTTTATTCATAGTTGTTGTGAATTGTGTTGATGCTGTTCTAGTGGACTACTTTTTTGTGTTATATTTATGTAAATTTGTTGTCTCATATAGTGTTAGGCGTTCTCACCAACGCAGCAATCGCTTCTTTAACATTCTTGTGACGATCAATAACCACTGTGAGTACCATCTGTGTAAATGCTTATACAAAGTTTACAAAATTTGGATTTTTTCAAAGTGATTTTTCTGCCTTCATTGTTTGACTTGAATTTGATTTGATGATGATTCATTGCTTGCTAACCAGTTTTATGTACCGAGAACTTAAGCGTTGTGAAACGCAGTTCCGTGAATAAACCACGTTTGTGATTGAATTAAAAAGTATTTATATATATATATATATATATATATATATATATGCATCCCGCCCATTCTAAAAATCACGAGGTACACGTTACGAAGGCCGCCCATAAACGGCAGCGCACGCACAAAGCAAAGCTGACCTTGGGAGGGGTGACTTTAAGAAGGGTCGGATGTTTGATATAAGACGTTAAAAAACAATTCTGAAATTCACCTGAAGCAGGCCTCATCGGTCCACTAGCTCATTAGTGATCTAACGTTTAAGCAAAACCGTTTGGTGCTGAGCACTCTTTACAGCCTCTAAAGCTGGAGCCACCTTAGCCAAGCCGCACCAGTAGGCTGTTTTCCCGTTTCCTTTGTTCCTATTCTGTATTTATTTTGCTGATACACTGCGCTAGGCACGAACCAGATGCGAAGGCCGCAATTCTGACAAGACCCTGTACTGAATTCTCAAGGTAGTTTAGCTAGCTCGTGAAGACTTGAACGCACAAACTGGTGTAGGTGTAGCGCCTACGGCCGTAAATATCATCTCGATAGCTCGAGGGCGTTTGCCAGTTTCAAGCGCTCGTTTGCAAATTCGAGCCACCACCTGACGAGCTCACTGGATCCAACTACTGTATACGCTGAGCTTCTGTTGCTGCTGCTGCTACTGTTGCATAGATGGCACTGCGAACAAGTTGTTCGCACCGGCTTCGCTTTGCAGGTTAATAAATGATTGCCTCTGGCCTACTTAGACTAGATATGTGTTTTCGAGAAACTGTGTTAACACCACCCCCCCCCCCATCTAGAACATCTAGGGTTGTCTTAGGAGTTTTAAAGTCATCACTTCCAAGCGCCAAATATCTAATTAGAGCAACAAGATAGAACCTTCAGAGTGGAGTCGATAACGGAACGATCGTCGTTGATCTCAAAAATAGTAAGATAATGTTGCATATAGGTCTCAATTTAAATGCTTACATCGATCTTGAAAGTAGTGGTGATTGCACAAATTCGCATATGCATGTATGATATGTTGATATAGCAGCGTTGTGCTGTAATATCTCGGATGCGGTTACACTTGCTGTGGGAGGCCAGATGTTAGTTTGTCGCGTGTTGTTGACAAAAGAAGCAAGCACTTCAAACATGGAATTAACTTTGTAACGAAACGACGCATCTCGTATCGTGTAGACACACTTTTATGTCGTATACCTTTATACATGAAATAGTAAATCCGCTTACATACCAAACTCAATTTGCCACTCTTTATCTCTTTCCGTTCATGCATGATCAGTATATGCATTTACTTGT